>LBNU01037253.1:3056-15907 GCA_014162995.1 Artemisia annua | reverse complement strand
CCGTCAGGTGTAAACATCTTGTTTTCTTCATAGGGCGTCTAGTGTAATCTGATTTTACTCCTTTGTCAACGTTGGCTGATGGCGTCACCTAGTGACTCTGACGCCGTCAGGAAGGTTTTCCAGCTTCTTTTGAGACTTTGTCGTTTTCTTCACTATTATGCTCCAAAAACGTCCAAATTAGCATGTTTTCCAGAATTCTTCTCAAAAGTACCTAAAATGACAAAAGGAACGATTTAGGGCAATATTTGATCACATTTACTCGAATTAGGGCTTAAATGACCCCTTAAAACGGGTACACTTTTCGTCTCATCACTCATGGCGATTGACTAGCATCGTGGTACCTGTTCAATAGCACGTAGCTAATCTGTGAAGATGTCCGAACGTACGGCCTAACGCGGGTAGATTTATCGTGACTGCGTCGTGCAAACAAGCATACCAACCGTAAAAACATTATGTGCGCGAATTAATTCACGACGAAAAGATAAAGTAGGTCCGATCATGCGGACTTAGTGCGACTATAGATAAAATCGTGTTTACCAAGTTAAAAGATTTACATAAAATCTTATGAATATTTAAAAGATAACATATCTTAACGCATGAATACCGCATCGGCCGGGTTTTAAAGTGCAACCCAAAAAGAAATACAAAATTTAAAGTTACCGGCTTTTGAACTCGATGGTTGCTTTTCGGTGATGTGAGAGCACGAAACTTGTCGTAGTATGGTCCCACGGATGGCGCCACTTGTTGATGCATAATCTGGCGCGGGCTGGATCCAACGACTCTCCCTGGGCCGTTCCTCGTTTTCTCGAGCCCTGAGTAGAGCTGTCAACAAAGAGAACCCGTTAGGAGTGGACCCGAGGCCGTAGCCCCGGGATCCACCTCCGACGGTCAAGTTAGTATCAATGCGATATAGCATTCAAGAATTAGGTTTAGAGTAACCTGTTGTGTTCTGTCCTCACAGAAGGGAATCCCAGCCCTATATTTATAGGGCATGGAATAGGGTTTAGGCGTAGAGTGGGCCGCTGTCTGCCGGGCCTGGCCCATTCCAGACTATACGTCCACAACATCAAAATATAATGAAATATATTATCTTGAATCTACATACTTAATCACACTCGGTTGGTATGAAAATAACGGTGTCCTATCAAGACGAAATTAACAGGCATCGGATCATAACTCACACTTTTGTTGAAGATGTCATATTGAGTCTTCTTGTCTAATGGTTGTGTTCCAAACATTAAACTAGTATGTTTAAAAGAAGCATAAAATACACATTGAAGTAGGATTGACAACTTGGATGTTTCATCCGAAATATTCAAGTAATTTACTTTGAAATGCAATTAGTAAATGTGTCATTTCTGAAAACCCAAACACGAGCAAACAAACAACATATGTAAACTTTGCTCATGAACGACTCAACACTCAAAATCACATGTCTAGTAAAAGTGTCACACATAATATGTTATTAACTATTATGTAAGTCATCAATCTTTAAGAATATCACATGATTTCTCTTATCAAAATATTGACAAAGGATAACTTATATCCTATGCATCTTATTTTCTTTGTAACATGAATGGTTATGTTACAAGATAATACATTGCATCTTGTTAACAAATATAGGATATTAGAATTGAATAATAACCCAACACAACATGTGTCATTGCATAAACAAGTAAAATTGGTCATGCACTAAATACTTGTTTCACTAAACATTTGTAAGAGTGATAAGTTTCCTCTTAGAAAAGCATATTTGTTGAAAACTTGAAATATACAATGTCTTATTTCAAATATAATACTCACAAGATCTATTGAGGTAAATAACCTTTACTAGATTCTTCTCTCAAGATATGCTAATGAGCATTCTTGAAATACTCTCGATGTAGTAAATTCTACATTGTATCACATTAAAGCATCTCTTGGATCTAAGAAAACCAAATCATGTTAAAGTAACATGTAACAACTAAACAAAAGAAGATGTCGTCCAAGAGATCTTAAAATGCACCATCTAAACCAAATAATCTCTAAATCTCAAACACGAAATTGAAACATTGTGCTTGCCTTTGTTAGGATATTGTGTAAGACATGTCATCTTCATAAACATGCTTTTGAAATATGTCTAGTTGAGTCATACTAGGCCATGTAGTAGCAAAATAAGTTAATGTCATCTTTGCTACACTTCGATAGGCAAATATAGGAATTTGACTTTTTCTAACATGAGAATGGCTACTGGAGAACCTAGCGCACTAGAAATTCAATTTGACCTAACGGTTGAATTGCTTCCAAGAGAGAAGTTGGGTTCGTGTTATAACCCGTAAAAATGGTCGTGTTTAGCCTGAATTGAGCACTACTAGTGATAGTCTCATACTCATTCTCTAACTTGAAAATATTTCATTCCTACATGTGACTAAAGATAGTCTACATCGATGAACTTTATCTCCCATTAGGATTTCATTTTGAACAAGTAATAATTAGGACACTTCCTAGCAAACCTAGATTACTTGCATCCCACACTATGTTGTTTGACACATAATGGATTAGGTATGCCTATCACTATAAACTCTTAGACGCCATATAGTCATACACTAGTGTCAAAATCTATAAGTTTGAAGTAGTCGCGAAATTGTCCAAATTCCTTGGTCATCATTTCATTTTCTTCCAAGTGATACACCCTTTAGTCAAGGGGAGGTTAGATACAAACCTAGTAGAACTCGGAGTAGGTTTGACAGCTTAAATATTTCATCCGAAATATTCAAGTAAGTTTAACTTGCGATCGCAATTGTTAAATGTCATATCCGAAACATCATATTCAAGCCTTTTAACAACATATGTTAAAACGCTCATCCAAAAGCTTAAAGCTAACATCAACCTTCGGGTGACAAAGGACTCACGAGTTACTATATAAGTGATTAGTAGTTTCTTTCATCCTCGTGTGAATATACACTTCTTAAGACCAAGTATATTCATTTCCGTTAGTTCCTCCTATCCCCATAGGTTTGTCATCGTGTTTTGCCTTCAAGCTCACCTTATTGATAATGAGGATCGAACTTATCCATTAGCTCTAGGATAGAAAACAAACCATCACCCTATCTCGCCAAGAGTATGTTGATACTCTCTTTCTTCCGAATCTCGTCTTATAACTATCTAAATATTTCATTGGAAATATTAAAGTCATCTCGAATTGTCAATAATCTCGTGTCAAATCCCATTGGATTTATCCCTCTATCTCGCCAAGAATATGTTGATACTCTCTTTCCTCCGAATCTTGTCTTATGACTATTTAAATATTTCATTGGAAATATTGAGGTCATCCTTTAAGTTTCGTCTAGTGACTATCTAAATATTTCACTAGAAATATTATAGTCATCTCTTGTATCTCATCTCATGACTATCTAAATATTTCACTGGAAATATTAAAGTCATCTCAACTCATCTAGAATCGTTCATATAATCCTAAGAGAACTTATTAGGTATAAGTTCTTTTATCGTGTCAAAAAGTCTCATTAAATTAGTGAGATTTATTCGTTAGATACTCTCAAATTGTGGATTTGCGCGTGTCTAAAACATCTCTAGTTTTGAGTCAAATCCTCTCATGCTTCCAATGACAACTTAAATATTTCATCCGAAATATTTAAAGAATATTTTATTTGCGAAATGCAATTAAATGTCATCTCTCGTTCTCGAACAACGTTCATCAAATCCCGTTGGATTCATTCGTAAAAGAATTTATTTGGCATAAATTCTTTTAATCCAAGTTCTAGAAAAATCACAACATATGTGAAATTTCTCTGTTAAAAATCATATTCTAGGTCTTAACACATCATATGTTTGGTTACTTCCGTATCCATTAACTTCTCAACTTATCTACACTTTTCAACCTCCGTTCTACACTACCAATGCTTCCGCATCCCACTCATCTTCCTCACACTTCAAGCGAAGAATCGCTAGGATAAGTTGAGATAACCCTTTTTCATCAACATAGATAACCCCACTAGAACCTTATCACTAACCTCACAACCTTGAAGATTTTATCTTCATAACCCTTAGGATATCTCCACGTGATCACATGCCTCATCATATGAATATTCTGTGAATATTCACAATGATTGAGAAGAGCTACGTGACTTCAAAGGTGAAGTTTATTGTATGCTATCCACCACTTGTCATGACGTTACTAAGCTCATCGCTTCCGTCAACGTTTATTTTCCTCTTTATTTTTATTTTACATCTTGTCCGGATGGTCATAGATTAAGGGGGAGCGAAAACACACTCATATAGTCTTTCAACAAACAATCTCAAGAACACACAAATGTGGTTCTTATTCCCTAGAAAACTTCCTTTAGCTGCCCAGAACTAGGCTACATAGGAAAATTCGTGACTTCCAGGTCACGGTACCGTTAAGTAGGCCACGGTACCGTTAAATTTAACGGTACCGTGCGGTATTTAGTGGTACCGTGCCCCTGTTTGACGAATTTTCTCTATTTCCTTTAGATCCCTGCATCCCTAACCTCAAACCTGCAAAATTTTGCAAACTCACATGCACCCTAAGATTCCTTCACTACATCATAGGACACTACTACCAACCTTAATTCGAATCCCACAACTCTTGCCTATTTAAGGCCTCACCATTGCAAGCCTATCTTGCATCTCATCTTCAAACATCACATCAACATCATTCATCATCACACTTAACCCTTATAACTAAACTTCACTCTTGATAGTGTTATTTAGTTTCAGAACCTTCAACCCTTATATCAATCCCACTCAAACCCTTTAGCTACACTTCACTCTTGATAGTGATAATTAGTCTAAAAACCTTCAACCCATCGATCATTACACTTAAACCTTACAACTATTCCTGACTTTGTATAGGTGTTAGTTAGTTCAACAACCTTCAATCCTCATAATTACACGAAACCCTTCATGCACCAAATTATCTCTAACACACAACTAGGATCATCCAAACTAGAAATCTAGAACTTCATTACCTCAACCCCGTTAGAGATATCCACCAATAATCCTTTTAGGATCACATGCACATTTTCGTTTTCTCTTTTGAAATATATCATGCATCTCATTGTTAGTGCAAACGATATATTAATCTAAACCATCTTCTCCCACCTTTCCTCAAAGGTAAAATCAACACTTTCCCATCTTATGGAATCATTTCCATTGCATCTAGGTGCATATCATTCTCATTTTCATTTTTTTGGTATATCTTCTATTGAGTCTACTTTATGGCATGAATTGTCATAATAGTAATCATTTAGAGTATGTCTTATCAACATACCATCCTTAACACCAATCATCTCAGGTAGATGATTATGTCGTTCAAAAGGTTTGTTAGAACTCGCCTTCCCAATGACAACTTGGAAGAAGTCATTTTGTGTGTCCGTCAACGAACGAATCTCGTTCTTTTTAGTGTGATTTATTGAACAATTACACATTAGGTTGTTGGTCGGGTTGTGACATTCAAGTATATTTGAATTGCAATACGCATTCATCTTTTTGTGTCGCTCAACTTTCTTGGGCTTTCTTTTTGGTCTTTATCCTTTTGGCACACTTTTAGGTTGTGTCACTCATTGCTTTTAGGAAGCTACTTAGTTTAACTCTTGCCTGTCTTGCTATGTGCTTTATAATGATTGCTTCTATCCTTTTATATATTATGTTGCACGAAGCTAACCCTTGATGTAGGAAATGCCTTTGTAAGAATTTGATCCATGGATCCGCTAGATACTAAGGTTAATAAACAAGGGGACTCAATAACCATAGGGGAGCATTGAGCTAGGCGGAGCTCGGGAGTATTTGAATACATAGCACGGGGTCTTTCAAATAGTGGTGATAGANACTTAGTTTAACTCTTGCCTGTCTTGCTATGTGCTTTATAATGATTGCTTCTATCCTTTTATATATTATGTTGCACGAAGCTAACCCTTGATGTAGGAAATGCCTTTGTAAGAATTTGATCCATGGATCCGCTAGATACTAAGGTTAATAAACAAGGGGACTCAATAACCATAGGGGAGCATTGAGCTAGGCGGAGCTCGGGAGTATTTGAATACATAGCACGGGGTCTTTCAAATAGTGGTGATAGAAGACTTCACTGGGATGATGCAAGCTCCTCTTTCTGGGGAGAAAGGATAGTAATGCAATTAGGGGGAGTAGGGAATGAATTCAAAGAAGAGCTCAAGCCAACTACCTTTTTGCTTCGACAAAAGGGGGAGAAGGGAGTGTAAACAGGTAACTTTTACATTTTACTGTGTGTTACGGTTTACATATTTGTCATCATCAAAAAAGGGGAGATTGTTAATGCAAATATTACGATATTTAAACTAAACGGTTTCTTCGGTTTTAATAATGACAAACATGTAACTTGTAATGCATAACGTAAAATGCGCAAGTTATTTGTAAACACAAATCATCAATGCATACTTACATCAACACCTCTCGACATCTCAAGTATGCTTCAACAAAGTCGTAGATCTCCATCCCGACGTAAATCACTCAAGGTATGGACAAACAAATCTACTACTTGACAAATGATCAAAGGATTATATTTTCCTAAACTTCACATTTTAATGTGACAAAACATTTTTTCAAAAATATATTTTACAAATTATTTTTGAATTAAAAAGAAATATTTTATTTTGAAAAATCATTTCAAAAATCCCAACAGCTATTTTCCCCCCCAAATCAGCTCCAAACTTCCCCAAATAAACTTTCACCACTAAAAACAAAAATGGGAGCGTTTTTGTCCCGGACGGTACCACGGTACCACTAAATTTAGTGGTACCGTGTGACAATTAGTGGTGTCGTCCCCCTGTAACGGTTAGATTTCCATTTGCCTATAAATAGTGGATCATTTTACACTTCCAACTTGATTTTTCTAGCCACTTTTCTCTGGTCTAATCCCTTCTTAGTTATATCACTTTCTTTGATCATTTAGAGAGTCTTAGATTGTTTTAAGAGTGATCCAATCATCCATTCAAGTGATCACCTTCATTCCTCTTCTAGTCCAAGAGAAGAACACAAAGTATCAAGAAGATACAAAGTGTTAGAGTCATTGAGTAGTGCACTTGCATTACTTGTTGTAAGCTTGTTGTATCTTGATATACATCAAGTAGTCATTATCTTTTGTTTAGTCTTGTGAGAGTGGATCATTGTGATCTTGTGGAGATCTTGGAGATCTCTTGTAGCTAGTGAGCTTGTGTGTTGATCAAGTGGATCAAGGGTAGATCGGGTAGATCGTGTACGGTGTGTTGATTGTGTGATTAGTAAGATCGGGTAGATCGTGAGTAGATCGGGTAGATCGTATGTAGATCATGTGGATCTTGTAGCTTGTGTGATTTGTGAGGATCGGGTAGATCGTGGTAGATTGGTACTAGCTAAGATTAGTACTCGACATTTAGCTTAGTGTCGAAAATAATGTAAGCGACGTTGTATGGTTTTCTCCGCCGAGAATGGAGCTTGTTGATTAGTGAAGTAACTCTCGAGTTGGGTACTCGGGGAGTGGAGTAGGGCGAAGAGGAGCTTCGTGACCGAACCACTATAAATCGCCGTGTCCGGTTTGCGCTTTCTTTACTTATCTCTTTAAGTTTATTTTCGCATTTACCGCTTTACATTTATATCTTCCGTAGCATTTATACTTGTGTAGTTTGTTGCTTATAGTGTGTTAGTTATGTTTTATGTTATTGCATGTTATTACTAATATGTCTAAGTTAGTTCTTGTAAGACTAGTGTTGATACTTTTCATATTTTGTCACATTTGATCGGGTGTTTGATACGAAAGATTTTTAGTTTTTAAATGGAAACGTATTCACCCCCTCTACGATTTCCACAACTTATATAAAAATGTATACAAAACGTATATGTTTTTATAAAAAAATGTATATAAAAAGTCGAAACACTTTAAATAAACCAAAAAAAATAAATTATAAATGGTCGTTAGTTTAAAGGATGAACGTTGGAATGATCGTTGGCCAAAAGGGGCTAATGTGTAACTGCTAACGAAATTTACTTAACGACGGTTAAAACCAGGGACCAAAATGATCCAAAAGTTTCGCCACAAGGAGGCCGCCTGCACTTTCGGAAAACCAGGGACGATTTCTGCAATTTTTGCAAACTACAGGGACGATTTCTGCATTTTACTAAAGAATATGTTAAATATTAAAATACTTTTATTCTCAACAATTGATTTATTTTTAGATGAATGGTGGGTATAAGTTAGGAAAAATTTGGTATGTAAAATAACTGAAATCAAAACATATTTAATTTGGAAAGTAAATTTTCGCGACTCAGATTTTAATTAACCTTGGTCAACAAGGAATAGAATTTATGGGGAAAAAAGTCCACTCTATAAATACAACCCAAAAAATCATAACGAGTACGTTTTACAAACTAAGTTTTATTCTTCATACTCATTATCTCATATTCTGATAATAATGTCGACTTCTTCTTCTACTACTTCAAAATTGATCGTGCTCAAGGCTTCAGACGGTGAGACGTTCGAAGTTGAGGAGATTGTTGCGTTGAAGTCACAGACGATCAATCACATGATCGAAGATGGATGTGCTGACTCCGCCATCCCTCTTCCAAACGTTACTAGCAATATCTTATCAAAGGTGATTGAGTACTGTAAGAAACATGTTGAGACACCAAAGACTGAGGATAAGGTTTCCGAGGAAGATCTTAAATCGTTTGACGCTGAGTTTGTGAAAGTGGATCAAGCTACTTTGCTTAATCTTATTCTGGTACGTGTTTATTTATATTCTTTATGATCTTCAGATTTTGTGAATATATATGCATGGTGCTTTTTTTTTTTTTTTTTTTTTTTTTTTTTTTTTTTTTTTTTTTTTTTTTTTTTTTTTTTTTTTTTTTTTTTTTTTNCTAACATGAAGTTTTGTTGGATTAAAATGGTAGTTTTATTTTTTTGTAAAGTAGGGCGGTTACTTAGACAACTAATATTAGTTGAGTTACCATAGGCTTTATAAAGTTCACCTATTAGCACATTTGCTTTAAACAACTACAAAAAGTTTTAGAAAATTAAAAATAAACATAGATGGTATAATTATACGCCATTATTTTTGAACTCACAATATTTGGTATTAATACATACCTAAAAATTTATGTCAAAACCCCGTGCGTGCACGGGTATTATACCTAGTTGTTATTGTAGTATAAATGCCGGTAGAAACTAATTAAAGAAAGAACAAAGCCTTGTATCATTGAATTGATAATAAAACACCAACAACATACAACGGGGTTATATATAGCCTTTTATCAGGCTAACAATACCAACATAGTTTTTATGAATTTGCAAAGTGTTACATATATACTCGTAGCTTTTAATTTTATTATTACAGATTTCTTCGTTCGTGTATATGTTGCTAAGTAATTCCTGTTTTCATGTGTATCAGGCTGCTAATTATCTGAACATCAAGGAACTTCTTGATTTGACGTGTCAAACTGTTGCAGACATGATAAAAGGCAGGAGTGTCGAAGAAGTCCGCAAGACATTTAACATCAAAAACGATTTCACTCCTGAAGAGGAGGAAGCAGTTCGTAAGGAGAACTCATGGGCTTTTGAGTAATGATTTGAGTTTTGAATGCCATTTGTTATGCAACGAAAAATGACATGCAGTTTTTATTGTCTATTGTTTTACAGATTTCTTCCTAAATTTTATTGTTAGCTGAGACTTATTTAAAGTTATCTTCTGAAAATTGATAACTATTATTTACAAGTCTTTTTTATCAGTTGCTTTTAGTTCTGAAGTTTTTGTGTCATGTCTTTCAAATAATCTCAGGGGTGTTTGGTATTTGCTTGTTTAATTGATCTTTTTTTCTTATCAGGTGTGTTGTTTGTTTATACCTATTTTTATTTTCTAAATCGTCTGTTTAAATTAACAAAACACAATAAGCAACTTAAACATGTATACAACGTACAAAAAATGCAGTTTTGCGGAAATAATATTTTTCTAACTTAATTGCATTTTGTAGGCAATTATGCCATTTGCTTTCCTTGAGTTCAAAAGCTTCTGACCAGCATCCACAGCCCAGAATTCACTTAATTACTTCTTTGATTCTGTTTTATCTTACACTTCAAAAAAGTTATTA
Organism: Artemisia annua; assembly: GCA_014162995.1. NCBI lineage: Eukaryota > Viridiplantae > Streptophyta > Magnoliopsida > Asterales > Asteraceae > Artemisia > Artemisia annua. The sequence continues at coordinate 5,794 of LBNU01037253.1, read as the reverse complement.
ATTTGACATAGATGACAACTGTGCTCTTTTCGAATTATTTAGTTTCAAATAGAAGCCTCTATATATGAAAAATTTCTTTCTAAACTCTTCTTTGTAAGAGAACTATGGTGGTTTAGCATTTTGGTGCAAATATCTTTGATTAGGCACTTTGGTCTGGTTTGGTTTGGATCAAAGCCTATCAAGACCACGACTAAACCAATTTATGGACCAAGTTTGGTTAGAATAGATCCTGACCTCTTAACTTAGGTTTTAGGCCCAATCCGTAGTTTCATTATATTCTAGTTACATAATTTTTATCGACATATCATATCTTCAATCCCGCAATCATATGTAGGTTTTTTTAACTTGTGCCCCCGGGCACAAGTTAAGCACACCAAAAGGATGACGGGACCCATAAAAAAGGACGTCCGGACCCACATCTTTTATTTGAAAAGTGTACTTTTTGTGGGTCCAGACTTCGTTTTTCGTGGGTCCCGTCGTTTTTTTGATGTGCCTAACTTGTGCCCCCCGTCACAAGTTAGAAAACCCTCATATGTATTAACATCATATGATGAGCTACGAGCTTTGTAGAGATGATAAAGCTCGGAAATGTGATTCAAGCCTAATCTTTCAATCCATCTATATGCAATAAGTGAATATTTTGAAACACGCTAACTTGACGAAGATTCAAAGATTACATTAGCAACAAAAAATACTAGTTGTTATAGGGCTAAAATTAACCTAAATATGTTGTAGGGTGAGAATCAAATTGATGGACACAGTCCCTGTCAATGTATGTTCTAAAACACACTTGATTTTAGGTACCCTCTCCTCTACAATCTATTTAAACGACTATACAAATAGCAGCATACGTAGAATCTGTAAGCAAACTTCTAGACAACATATTGACGTATTCACACGTTTGTGAACAACGAAGTAGGTGCTGAATACTGCTGATTGACATACAATCCCAACGAATATGTGCATATACTCAAACTCTCAAAGAGAGAATTAGAGTAAACAAGATCAAAATCAAAGTAAACAGTAAAGTCACTTTCAAAGTTCACATTCATATCCAGATCTTGTGTTATTATGTAGAGATAAAATTAGACAAATAAGAAGTGTAAAAAGAGTTGAGAAAAGTAAAAGCTCGCCTTTCTTAAAAAAAAAAAAAAAAAAAAAAAAAAAAAAAAAAAAAAAAAATGATGGCGCAAAAAAGTTAATGTTTTTATATGTTATGCATGGTGAAATTTTGATGCTCATACCCAAAAGAAGTTGGATGTACGAACAAACTTTTGATGTACAAAATGTTGATTTACAAAATTTTAATGTACACAATCTTTTTTCATCAAGACGATACACTTTTTGAAATACTTTTCACACAACTATTTTATCCAACAATGTCCTAGGGCGGAGCTATTAATGGATTAGGAAATGTGCTGGCCCATCTAGAGTTAGGCCCATTAGTGTAATACAGCTTGCATTTAATGTGTACAAAAAAAAGTTGCCCTCATCCCTCCCACGATTTGTATTTATTTTGATTTTTTTTTTTTTTTTTTTTCATCAGCCCTCTTATAAAAAACTTTCAAGCTCTGCCACTACTACCTATCTTGTGGAATTCTTTAAGAATTTTTCAAGAACTTTTTTTTAATCATTTTTACTCTTTTTATTTTAGTCTTATGCATACTACTAATACTAATTAACATACCAATTAAGTAAGTTGATCATGTATACGATAATATTAAATATCGATCAGCTTTAATCAAACGAAGGTTAAGATGAGTATCATGGTATAAAACCAGAAACGATAGGTTGGAAAAATGATAGTATAATTTACCGATAGCTTTAGAAATCACTCTCTAGTTTATATAATATCCATTGTGTGATCCCCCATTGACATGCATCACAACTCATCCAAGACCAATTTATAATAGTTTGATGAAGCCATGCATGTGAGAAAAGATGATGCACCTCATGTGCCCCAAACCAACTTTTGTCTATTAAAAAGGGTCATCATTTTCATGTCTTGGTAAAGAGTGGTAGTGTGTATATCATACAAAACATCACACGTATATGTTACACAAAAGTTTGTCAATTGCTCTTCTAAAGCCAAACTTTACAAAGTGTGTGTATTCATGTTATTCTCATCCCCTTGAAAGGTAGCAAGCAAAGTCATCACGTATAAAATAATGGATTTCTTTCGGTCGTCTTCGTATTTAAAAGTTAAAAGGAGTCGAGTAATATATATCATCAACTTGTTTTATGTTTCTTGACAATGGGCTAGGCCCCCTACCAATTGGACAGACATGTTAAGGGTGTTCATTGGTTCAGTTATTGGGTTGTTTTGTTTATTCGGTTTAGATAGTTCGGTTAATTTTTTATTCTGGGTCAAACCGAAAACCGAACTGAACTAGAATTCAACCGAACCAAAACGAAAACCGAATTTGAATTCGGTTCGGTTTTCGGGTTGTCCCGAGATACACCATCTATATATATATTTTTTAAATTTAATTATATTACAAAAATTGTTAGGATCATAGTTTTCAACTATTCAGTCAAGTCTCGGTCATTTCAGTCAATGTAATAGGTTGCTAGAATTATCATTATTAGCTACGTTATTTAGTTACTCGTATGGTTTATGTTTAAGTTTAATAAGATGTCCAATGGGCCTTGAAAGCCCACGACTTAGAAGATAGGGAAGGAAGGGAGTGTTGCCCTATCCCTCTCCTATAAATAGGACATCATGTATCTCATTACAT
>LBNU01037251.1:113287-184547 GCA_014162995.1 Artemisia annua | reverse complement strand
ATTAAAACAGACTTCATAACTTTTTGTTATGAAAGAAATATTTTGGTCTCTAAAGCTCCCACATAGAAGTGGTAGAAAGTGATATGGCACTTTTACGAGTCAAGTTAGATTGACCTATTTTAAATTCTCTCTCTTTCCAGTCTAATAAAATCCTTTTGCTAACTGGTCAAATGGGCAAGTTCCATTAGTAAATGATAGGAGGTGGGACTTATGAGTCATCAACTTATAAATGGGTCTATATGGTCATTCAGTTTCGAATATGCCCCGTCCAAGCAACAAAGAAGCGCTAGTAGATGAGCAATGGGTCAAATGAGCGCACACACACAAAACTTGCTAAAAGGAAACGGGTTAAAAGGTCGGCAAAGTTTTTATCTAAAGCATAAATAATGCTACCTACTAAATCACGTTACCCAAATATTATATTACTGCTAATAGTATCCAACACAAAAGCCAACCGAATGCCAAATTTGAACCTATTACCCAACCAGCCTGAACTCCAAATTTGCCACCTCTAGTTTCTCATAGTGCAATTAAAGAAAATTAATGTACCTTTTGATTTATTTCACGAGCAACTTCAAGTGCCTTTGAATAAGCCTCACCAGCAGGAACACAATAGTTGATGAGACCTGTGTGAATGTTCTTGTGGTTTTCAATACTAAGTACCTAAGATAGACAAAGGAGTGAAGGACAAGGTGGTTTAATCAAATTACCTATTGACAAAGCATCTTTGGCGTTGATTTTTCTGCCTGTGAATATAAGTTCTTTGGCTACTGATTTTCCAACCAACCTAGGAAGCCGTTGTGTCCCTCCAGCTCTGTAGATAGCAAGGAATCAATATGATAACTAATATTATGCAAAATAAAATAAATAATTGTCTTAAAATATAAATACAAGTTAACAATCATGCTTTGTTAATCGCAGTTGTGTATTCCGGTGATAAAATTAACATATATTAACTTCAAGCAAAGTAAGATGATCCGAACGCCATTTCTGGGTATCTATATTCTATGCATAAAAAGTAGAGGTGGCAAAGCGTGTCAGAAAGGTTGTAAAAACGGGTTGAGAGTTTGAGACAGGTCACAGTTGAGATAGAACACAACCCAAAGCAATCCATTCATAGGTTAATGGGTCGACCTTGTGACCTCAATTAAAGAGCTATTTACACAGTGTAGTCAGTAGGAAGTCAAGTGAGAAACTGCCGATGATAAGTCACCGAAATCCATTAGATGGAATTAGAATTACATTTTTCTTTAGCTTTTACACTAAGTGAGAGGCATACCCTGGTATTATAGCAAGGCCGGTTTCTGGCAACGCCAACTTGGCATCTTCTCCTAAAAGACAGCAAAAATTTAAAAAAATACTTACACTATGTAAAGGAAGTTGATGTACCGTAGTTTACGTAACTAAATATGTACTTAGCATTACCACATATCCGAAGATCGCAAGATAAAGCCATTTCCAGTCCACCCCCCAATGCCGCACCTTCAATAACTGCAATAGTTGGAATTTGAAGTGCCTGAATATGAAACGTTCATTGAATAACTAAATACCTAAATGTTACACGGATAAATAAAATCTGAAGAATGATGTGACACACCTCTAAGTAAGAAAATGTTGACCTTAGTGAGTTAACAGCAGCTCGAACCTCAGATACGTTCATGGCCTTTCTTTCCTACCAATCCAAATTACAGAAAAGGCACTATTAAGGATGTGAAAAATCTGTTGCAGAGGCATGGTCTCACAGTCATCAGAAGCAGCACTAATGTAAAATCAATATCTTATGGCTACAAGACAGATATATTGTGATGATCTCATTGTCTCTTGTTCCATGTAGTTTTAGGTTTGACCATCTACATGGGTTGACACGAGAACTTATCTTTCTTCATAATGCATTAAGAAGTTACAAAGACCAGTATAATGTACATTTTCCCCCCACTGGCTCATGGCTTTGTTTTTGGCGACCAATTGAGTATACCAAACGATTCAACAAGAGTGGTGAGAGGAGCTTTTATAAATAAAAATCCTTCTATGTGATAAGATGTCCAAAGTATCGACCAAAAAAAATAAATAAAAATAAATAAATAAATAAAAAAAAATAAAATAAAAAAAATAACTTAAGTTACATGAGACAAGGATGAGTCATTTTACAATTTGCAGGGTAGAAGGTTGACAACAATAAATGCACAAAATAACTGACTGTACAATACATGCCAATGTAAATGTGTAAGTGTGGATATAAGCATCATCATCAGCTAATAAATATGAACTTTAAATGCATGTAATTTGCACCATGAGAAGGTTGTTACTAGTTAGGTTAGATACAGGTCAACCAAGACTATCATCTAGTATCGTTCGTCTGTCTGTCATACTAATAATCTAACTATTTCAGTATTTCTATCACTAACCTGCCATACTTTATCCCTAGGAAATCATTAAACTTTTCATAGCAATTTGGGAATCTACCTTCAAATCAGCACCTGCACAGAACACTCTAGGGACTGAGCTGCATATCATCAACACATTTGCTTTCGAATCTGTACTTATAGCTTCAAAGCTATTGAGTAATCCCCTCAACATATCCTTCCCAAGCGCATTCTTTGCTTCGGGCCTATCCATTTTAATTTCAACAATACCTATCAATAAGACAATCGCAAAATTTGAATTCAGACAGGATCAAACAACATCTCTTTAACTAATCCGTTTTCACAACATCACATAGCTAAAATACTAAATCAACATACACATTACACAAAATAATAAGATTTCGTATTCCTTATCTAAAAGGTCTTTTTAGCGAACCACCACAGTACAAAATTTCTGGCATTATAGCTTCTCAATATGATTAACGATTAGATAGAAATGTAACAAATAGTTACAAAGACATGTAACTCAGTTCCTGAGGGAACAAAATATGGCCATGTTTCCAAATATAGCCGGAAACTCTCCTTAGCGGGCTACTAAGGTCAGAAGCACAAGCTCGGCATTACCTGCAACATAATGTCCTTAGGGCGGGGTGTGTGGGTGGTCAGCAAGTTTTTTTGCAAAAAAAAAACACATTTATTCGTCTTGCACAATCCCTAGGTGTGTAATCAACTTATGCATCAAGTTTCAAGCACGAGCTCGACGAAGTTGTCCGCACTCTCAAACTCCACTCAATTATCAATATTAATCAAAGTTAGTGTTAAAATGCTTGATTTTTTTATTGTATTTTACCATGGTTTCCAACCTTTTAGCCTACTAATCAACGGGGTTTGAGCAATTGAGCCTATCGCCACACAAACTAGGTAAAACCGTCCCTTTGCAGGAGGTGGCGTGCCCACTTCATTGTTGCTAGTATTCAAACGTAAGACCTCTCACATTTTAGTAATAATAATCACAAGCCTTTTACCACTATGCCACCCAAGAGTGACTATTTCTCTAGTCGATCTCGCGAATTACCTTATATAAATTTAAGGGGGGTGTTTGTTTAAGCTTATTCATCTATGGGCTTGTTAGCTTGTTTGTTTTTCGCTTATATTTCATAAGCGATCAATCTTTTCAGCTTATTTCGGCACTTATAGCTTATTTAAGTTTGTTATAATTAACAAACTTATATATACTATATTCAGAAAATAAGCTGAAAAAATTGATCGCTTATAAAATATAAGCGGAAAACAAATAAGCTAATAAGCCCATAGATGAATAAGCTTAAACAAACACCCCCTTAAACAAGCCTAAACTAAATAAGAAAATACAATGAAATAGATGAGTTACCGGAATCTTGATCCGAATGACGATGAAGATGAACAGATTCAGATTGAATTAAAAGTGTACGGAATTGCAAATGTTTTGAATCGATTAAGATTTGATTGTATAATCTTTTGCTGATCATTGAAAACAGAACCATTTTTAATTAGGGGTTTTTGAAGTTTTTACATGCAGAAGGAGAGTTGTAAGAAGGGAAGGGATTGTTTGTACGGATTCGAAGGGTGAAGTGAAAGGAGTCTAGTTACGGGTCAATTAAAGTCAAATGATGGGGATTGGGTTATCTTTTTTTCTTTTTAACATGGGATTGGGTTACACTATGATTCATCGTCATCATGTGGATTTGGTTTATCTCACATGTTTTTAAACGTCAAATATCTATTTCTAATATCATAAATGCTAGACAACATAAGAAACTCACACAAAAAATCCACACGCCGATATGTCAGCGGATAATTAGTGGATTTTTTGGTAGTTTCTTTCTCTTCTTTCTGATTATACAAATTATCTGCTGACACAGCGTGTAAATTTTTTGTGTGAGTCTAGCATTTCTATTTACAGAACTTAAACTTAAAACTATTTCGTTGACGAGTTTTTGACATAAGAGCACGAGGTGCAGTAACATAAGTTAAAACGTTATCTCAAGGCCACTTTAGTTTTTCCTTTTTTCACTTAATTAACTCTCATTCACACACCCAAAAATACTGTTTGCAGTAACTTAAGCCAAAATCTCATTTTTGAGATTCACCGTATCCAATTAAAACACAAAAAACCAACTAAAAAAGACACAAAATACTCATTTGACAAACGCTAAATAATTGGTAAAAGTTTTGGTGAGGTGGGGGCCGGTCCAGTGGCGTGCGAAATGGCGAGGGCCACCTAGGATTGACGAGTCTCGTTCGCCGTTGCACCTTGTGCTCTAATATGAGAAAATTATTATTATTTATTAAGATTTTTTAGCGGTTCTAGGTAGTGAAGAAACATTCTTTTTCTTCTCTTTTTTCTCTCATAACACTAGGGCTGACCATCGCAGACACAAACCGACCAAACCGAAAGACCAGCGGTCCGGATTTTTCCTTATTTCGGTCTCAGTCTGGTTCGGTCCGGCCCGGACCGATCTTACGTAAAACCCAACTATTATGCCTTCTTGGACCATTGATCACCCCTACATAACACAAGCCAAACCATTCTTTATTTTATTTTTATTTTTTTTTATTTTTTTTTTAATTTATTTATTATTATTTTTTTTTTGGAAAAGCATCTAACCATTCTTTGGACCTAAAAAAAAGAGAACACAACCAAATCGAAGTTATAGTGCACGCCAAGCAATTGGCTTGGGCTATAGAGCACTACAAATGGCACTATCAAGAGTGTCGTAGCATGGGCATGGCGGCACAGGAGGGTGGCGCCATTATTACCTGATACTAAGGCATGAGATCACATGATTCTATTAGACAATAGGTTAGTCAGTCTGAGTTCGTTTGTGATCATAGAGTTTGTTAGAGTTTGTCTATGTAATCTCTATATATTGTAGCCTAATAACACTCGATAACTTACAGAATTTCCATATTCAACATATTCTAGCTAATTTTGCATGTAATTCTTTCGATTTGTTTAACATGTTTTTGGACACTTGTTTCAAATAATCAAAAAACAAGTGATTATTTGCGATTTCTAAACACAAAAATCATTTTTGAAAATGTAGGCTGAAATATGATTTTAGGTTATTTTGCAATACTACTTGCAATTTACAAGTTTCTCCCATCTTTCTATCTTTTTGTTGAAGAAGTGATATGTGCATCACCAAAAACTCATTTATAACTAACATGGTATAAAGTGTGTTGTATATTGTATAAGTTGTTTATTTTGATGTATGAATGATTTGTTACTAGTTGTTATGGACTTGTGTTAGATTATATTTGGGCTCAAACCCAGTTTTAGACTATTCTATGTTAGTGTAGACTATTCTATGTTAATGTATCACTAACATAGAATAGTCTAGAACCGGGCTTGAGTCCAAATATAATCTAACACAAAGTCCATAACAACATAATTTTATGGTAGGCTATATATGTCCAAATCACTTTGATGCATGAACAATTCGTGTCAGTCATTTCACAATCACTACATTTTGATACCAGTAAAGCTTACCCGAACAATACTCTATAGCACTAAAAGGTGCCATGTTGAAAAGACAATCCAGATACTATTTAGGTTTGGGATTATTTAAATGACATCAACAAAACAATCCAAACGTTGAAAAGACTTGTTTGAAAAAGCAAAAGAATTTAATAAGCTGAAAATCCAGACACTGTTTAGGTTTTGTGATCATATAACATGTACACTTGGATGGTCAAGAAACACCCCATGAATAGGAAGAAAAGAAATTATCATCGAGTAAGAATAAGGTGATTATGTATTGACAGGTGTATCATATCAGCTGCATGGGAGCTGAGATGTTGTGGTTTCCCGTGTTGAATCGTTAACCGGGAAAACGTAGTACGAGAAGCAAATATTGGCCATTTGTGCTCTTTTAGGCGACAGCATTGAACATGTTTGGTGATCGCTTTCATATCATTTTTTCTAAGGTTAACTACTTGTATTTGACAGATGTTATATACATGCATTTAGATGAAATAAAAAGGTTTTAATGAAAAACCGATGGTATCAAATACAATCAAACTCAGTAACTTATGTATATACAATCAAACTTTTAAAGAGTACTACTTAATTTTGTTTATATGATTTTAATGGGAAAGATACATTCCTCAAAGACAGAAATTGTCAGTTTTTAAGGCATATGTATACTCCCTAATTGGAAACATGGTAACCAATTATCAATTATTTCTATTTTCTATTTGAGTATATTATTTTGCATACCTTATCAAGCATTTGTTTTAAGTATTCAGTTAGAGCTATAAGCCATATTTGTCTCTATTTTGATCAAACAAATAATCTTAGAGTTTTCGTTGTCAGGTAGAACAATCAGAAAGGTAAAACTAATAGTAGCTAGTTACAGTTCAACTTTCTTCATGGAAAAGTGTTACAAAGGGAGGGCTTTAAAGCCTATGAAACAAAATCCAAGCAAGAAAGGATCTATTGAGAGAGGATCAACAAACAGAAAACGGAGACTTGATGGTCAAAGAAGTAGTAGCACTCGTAGAAGCAAGAGGCACGAGAACCGCAACACAAAGGAAAAGCAAAATAGTGCCACCATTCTATCGTGGCTCATTGACTCCCAAATTGTCCCAGAAAGTGCAACCATCTACTATACTGGTGCAACCACTCAAGCTGGTTTCAAGAAAGGGACACTAGAGCGAAATGGAATTTTATGTACTTGCTGTCATTGCATTTTTACCATAAGGGATTTCCACGTGCACGCGGGAGGAAAAGTTTGTGACGATCCCTATGAAGCCATTGGAATCGATAGAATTCGAGGGGATGGTAGCATCACTCCCCTTTCACAGTTTATGGAAACAGCTTTAAGAAATCGAAATGAACCGGAACACCATGGGATTAAACATATCCCCACAAAAGGATTCGGTGATGATGTTTATGATGATGCGTGTATTTTATGTGCCGATGGAGGGAATTTAATTTGTTGCGAAGAATGTAGTTCTACATTTCATGTGAAATGCTTAGGCATGAAGGTGAATAAATTGCATCAAGAAGGCGTTTGTGATAGCTTATTTTAGTATGGTTGTCTACTAATTTTAAACAGATTGGATGCTTGGATAAAACTGCCTGCTTATACATGCTTATTTTTTTAGTATTTTTTTTTTTAGCAATTAAGCACTTAAAAATAATAAGCAATCCCAAACACCCCCCATGATTTTGTTCTTCACACATAGCTAATTTCAACAAACTAAACTCTTCAATACTCTAATGTGCAGGTGGTACCTGATGAACCATATTATTGTGCCTATTGTGCTTGTAAGATATGTGGCATGCCTGTCATCAAAAGAGATTCTTCTTCTCTCAGTTGCTCTCTATGTGAAAAACAATGTATGCAAATTAATATCTCTATTGATTAGAAATTTATAGTGTAGTATCTTTATTGAACGAATGTTTTTTTTTCTTCATAAATACAGACCACGTAAAGTGCTCAAACGAGTCATTAACAATCGACGTTAATCGCTTCCCAAGAGCTTTCTGTGATAAAAGTTGTCGAAAGGTTCATGAAAAACTAGAAAGCAAAATTGGAATGAAAAGGGAGCTTCAAGACGGTTTATCATGGACATTGCTACATAGGTTCGATAAAGAATATGGCTCTTATGAGGTAATGGCGTCCAAACGCCTTGAGTGCTATAGCAAGCTAGCAGTTTCATTTAGATTATTGACGGCTTGTTTTGAGCCTATAAAAGATCGACACACGAGGATCAACATGATTCGAAATGTGGTGTACAATTGTGGGTGAGTGGATGGTCCATCACTTAAACTTCTAAGCAAGTTTTAGGACTTGCTCATAATCATGATAAAACTTTATTGTAGGTCACATTACCAGCGGATAAATTTCAGTAGCTTTTTCACTGGCATACTTGAAAAGGGTGATGAAATTATTGCAGTGGCGACAATCAGGTATAGTTTAAGGTCCCATAAGTTTTGGTTGATGACTCCATTTGGTACCGTTTGGGTTAGTCCAGATATATTACTTGGTTAAGATTCATGTGTAGATATTTGCTCATTGTCTTGAGATGCTTTGTTTTGTGTTTAGAATTCATGGGACTAATCTAGCAGAGATACCATTTATAGCAACGGCTGAACGACATAGAAATAAAGGAATGTGTGGCAAACTACTGAATGGAATTGAACATGTGAGTTTTTTCTGTTAAAGAGTGCAGTACCCTTTTGTGCTTTTTTAATATTTGCAAAATACTAAAATGTGATGGTTTGGTGGTACAAAATATATCTGCAGGATCTTCGAGATTTTGGAGTTAGTACTATGGTCATCCCTTCTTCCTCAGAGACGATTAGAGTTTGGAATGAGAAATATGGTTTTCAACTTCTTAGTGAGCGGACGAAGAAACAAATTATGAAACTGAATACGCTTATGTTCCATGATTGCATACGTATGCAAAAGACAGTAACAGGTTATCCCAATTCCTTCGATCGATCTCTTTAGCACGCTTATGCACACAAATGCATACTTATTTTATCACTACTTTGTTATACACATTCCAATACGCCAACTAGTTCTATTACAAGTGAAATGTTACCCTTTTTTCACTACTAATGACAGTTTATTTGCATCCAAATTAGATAAATATTGATTCATGTTAACAAATTGTTTTCTTCTTGCAGAAATAATAGATCTAAATGACGAAACACCTCAGGATTACTACAGCATAATTGGGAGATATTGAGTCGACTCTTTTTTATAGAAGAGAGACTTAATCATTCTATATGTAAACCAAGACATATTATCATATTATACTTAATTAGTTTTAGCAACTTTGATTGTGACTTATTGAAACTATGTGCTTAATAATATTTTGTTTACAGAACAAAATAGCATTTTGTTATTGATCATGATCATGTAAGGAGAACTACTATAACTATTTAAAGTTTATAAACACAATCATCTTGTAAATAATCATCTCTCGAGCCTTTAATATTTGGATCAAACACATAACTCTTTTTGAGCACAGCATGTTCTAATGATGCAAGCATTATTGTCGACATGACGCCATATGGCCATTTTAGAAATATGTTCATAAAATATTAACTGAATATAAAAAAATCAATGCCTGTTTCTAATGTCATTGATCTTAGTTAGCACGGAATTATATTAATCATACAGCAAATAGGGTTAGTTAGAAAACTAAAGTCGAAATTAAAACTAAAAGGTTTGTTTAACGGGTACGGTCAAGACTAGGGTTAACGGGCATTTACTTTCTTTTTAAATTAAACAATTAAATTAATATACATTAATTAAACTTATAAATTACATTCATCCTTGACCAATGCTCTTGGACACCACAATCTTTATTGTAAATATTATCAATAACTTCAATTCTTAAAATACACATAACACATTAGGTGCTGTTCATAAAAATTGTTATTATCATAAAGAACATATATTTGCTTAGCTCAAAACTTAATTAAAAAGATAAGCACTACGTATAATTTAAAGTATCAAACATAAAAAACTGCTGAAATTATATGAGACAAACTGCATAAATTTGAGGGAGATTCTTTGTTTGACAGATAATGTTTGCTCAAATTTGTTTAACTAAATAAATTATTATGCTTATATATTACTCCGTATCTTATAAAAGATCGATGACACTAGAAATATACTATCTCTGTATTTCTTTATTTATACTTTTTGATATAATACGGTAACAATTATAATAGAGTGGAAATAAAATATCAACGCTTGTATTGGACTATTCATGGCCGCGAATATAGTTTACGTACTCGATAGACTTTTTTCAAGTCTAAAAAATTTTGTGTACTCGATAGACTTTTTCCAAGTCTAAAAGTTGAAGTTTATAAAATTATAATGAAGGTTTCAACCATTCAAATGTTAAAATACAAGATAACGCATTTTCTTACACGAGCATGTCACGAAGTGGCTATTTTCTAATTTTGTTCCTTTGATCTAAAAGATCATTTAACGTATGTTATTTCTTGTCTCCTTCCAAATTCCATGAAAAGTGTTCTACACAATGCGTCATCGATCTAAAAGTATAAGAAAACTTTGTTTTCGTTCAACCTTTTGTTTCTCACAATAGTAAATTATGTTTTAAACTCCTATGCTTGTCATATATTTGCGAAATGACGATTAGACTTGCTGAAATAATGAAATATATAGGTTAAAACCATTAAGTAGATTATAATATTATTGTAGTTAACTGATCCACGATAATATATGAAGAAAAAAATTGAAGGAAAAGTATTTAGAACGAAGACACAAGGACAAACTTTTTAACGTTTAATTTTGAGTAAATTACATAGAACTTAACCACATGCATATTTTGGTCACTGGGTGCCTGTAATATGGTTTCAACTTATCGGTGATTTTATTGAAAGAAGTTGAATAGTGTGTCATGAGCAGTAAATTCCGCAAGTGGTCTCTTTGATTTATAGAAAGTTGCACGTTTCTTGCATCAACTATAAAAATTGATCAGTTACTAATTTGGAAACTATGCAATCTTGACTTGCCTTGAAAGTTTTTGATATAGAGAAAAGGTGGTGAGTTTTAATTGTATTCATGTGTGAAATGATATTATTTAATTATATAAATGATAAATCGTTATTTAATTGTATTCACCTGTTAAATGATAAAAAAATAAAAAGTTGAAAAGTTCTCGTGGCGGCCTTGAATCATGACTTTCCTTCAACAATCAAATGAGTTAAGTCATTAAACCACTAAACACGTGGCTGTATTATTTTTAAGCAAACAATTTATGTCACTTAAAAGTCGACATGAGAAATTACTATTCCTCCACTGTAGAAGAAAACACCTCTAATTTACCGTGAACTTAACTGATTTCCTTTTTATTCAGGGTTACTGCAGCTGTTCTCATGGCTAAGGGATACGAGAAAGTCGCTGGTAATATGGTCAAAGCAAATTTCTTTCCTAATAAGTAGATTTGTTAGCCACAATTATTCCGTCACTCTGACGTGAGGTATTGGTTTACCTATTTTTCAGTGATACGCTTTTGAGATCTTTTGATCTTTGTAACGTGTTAATATACATTGTATTCAAGGTAAACAAAAGCGTAAGCGTGTGTTAGTCACTAGAGTACAGATATGCACACATCTGTATCTACTTCCTATGAAAGGGAGGAACTACTGATAACAGTAGAGATGAAATGTACATGATCTTATTGGAAGCTTGATATATATTATACATTATATTTGTTTTTTTTGTTTGGAGTCGTAAAGCTGTGTTTAACGACATAATGGTGGTTTTTAGTTTATTACTGTAGCAAATGGTTCTTCATCTTCTTCAAGTCTGTTGCTATCCGAAAATGTTATCTGCACTTTAGCTTGTATCGATTAGAAATTTTCAAAATGACTGGACGGAAGGCGAATTGCCAGAAATCTTGAACTAGTGAGCAAAGATCGACTCCATAAAGTCAATGACAGCAAAACATCGACATCCTGATATGCATTTTATGCTTTCCAAAAAAATGAAAAATATGCCTTTTATCCACTGTAGTATATAAAGATTAAAGTTTCTCTCATAAGTGTTTAGTTGTAAGACCCGTGCATCGTACGGTTTATATGACTAGTATATGTAATTATCAAGTTTATGAAGGAGATGTGTAAAATTCTCTAATAAAAGGAATCATCTTTCTTAATATACAAAATTAAAATTTTGCTCTTTATATTAATTTAATCTCGTCACAACTTGAGACTTTTCATATCTAACAGAGCTTGAAACCTACGAGCCCAAGAACATACATGTTTAATTGTCTACATATGTTTGCTATCAAACAAAATATGAGGGTGTTTGACATTGGGTTTGATGTAACACGAGGAAAAAAGTAAAATGTTACTAGAAGAAAGGACAGAAAATATATAAAATAAAGGTGGTGGCGGGACTATAATAATAGACACATGACTTTAAAAGTAGAGTAAATTACATAAATGGTCCCTGTGGTTAGCCCAAAGTTTCACTCACAGTCCCTGAAAGTTAAAAGTTGCACAGATAGTCCCTATCTCTGAAAAGAATAAAACTAATGGTCCCTTTTTTAACTGTCGTTAAGTGACTTCCGTTATAATTTACACGTTAGTCCCTTTTGGTTAAATATCGTTGCATCGTTTATCCTTTATAATAACGGTCGTTTATAACTTAAAGTTTTCGAATTTTTCTTACGTTTTCATACGTTTTCATCCGTTTTTATACGTTTTCATGCGTTTTAATCCGTTTTCGTTCATTTTTCTTACGTTTTCATCCGTTTTCATGCGTTTTTATACGTTTTCGCTCGTTTTTCTTACGTTATTGTCTGTTTTCCTACGTTTTCATCCGTTTTTATCCGTTTGGGTCCGTTTTTATATGTTTTCGCTTGTTTTTATACATTTTCCTTTATTTTTCTTACATTTTCATACGTTTTTATCCGTTTTTATACGTTTCATACGTTTTTATATGTTGTCGTTCATTTTTATACGTTTTTTTACATTTTCATCGGTTATTTTTATGTTTTCATATGTTTTTCTCCGTTTCCTTCCGTTTTCATCCATTTTTATTCATTTTCGTCTGTTTTTATCCGTTTTATACGTTTCATACGTTTTTATATGTTGTCGTTCATTTTATATGTTTTCTTACATTTTCATCGGTTATTTTTATGTTTTCATATGTTTTTCTCCGTTTCCTTCCGTTTTCATCCATTTTTACTCATTTTCGTCTGTTTTTATACGTTTTGGTCCATTTTTATACGTTTTCGTCCGTTTTATATGTTTTCGCTCCATTTTTCGTATGTTTTTATCCATTTTTATACGTTTTCTTATGTTTCTGTCTGTTTTCCTTACGTTTTCATCCATTTTTATACATTTTAATCCGTTAACGTATAAAAACGTATGAAACCGGACGAAAATGTATAAAAATAGATAAAAGTGTATGACAATTTAAGAAAAACGGATGAAAGCATATAAAAACGAATGAAAATGTATAAAAACGGACCGAATGTATGAAACGTAAGAAAAATGAGCGAAAACGTATAAAAGCGGATAAAAAGTATTAAAACAGATGAAAACGTAAGAAAAACGAACGAAAACGCATAAAAATGGATAAAACGTATGAAAATATAAGAAAAACGGACGAAAACATATAAAAAAGGACGAAAACGGATAAAAATAGATGAAAACGGATAAAAATGGATGAAAAATGAGCAAAAACTTATAAAACGGACGAAAACGTATAAAAATGGACCAAAACGTATAAAAACGGACGAAAATGAATAAAAATGAATGAAAACGGAAGGAAACGGAGAAAAACATATGAAAACATAAAAATAACCGATGAAAATGTAAGAAAACGTATAAAAACGAACGAAAACATATAAAAACGTATGAAAACATATAAAAACGGATAAAAACGTATGAAAATGTAAGAAAAATAAAGGAAAACGTATAAAAACAAGCGAAAACGTATAAAAACGGACCCAAACGGATAAAAATGGATGAAAACGTAGAAAAACAAACAATAACGTAAGAAAAACGAGCGAAAACGTATAAAAACGCATAAAAACGGATGAAAATGTAAGAAAAACGGACGAAATCCTATAAAAACGGGCGAAAACGGATTAAAACGCATGAAAACGTGTAAAAACGGATGAAAATGTATGAAAACGTAAGAAAAATTCGAAAAACTTTAAGTTATAAACGGCCGTTATTATAAAGGATAAACAATGCAACGATATTTAACCAAAAGGGACTAACGTGTAAATTATAACGGAAGTCACTTAACGACAGTTAAAAAAGGGACCATTAGTGTTATTCTTTTCAGAGATAGGGACTATCCGTGCAACTTTTAACTTTCAGGGACTGTGGGTGAAATTTTGGGCAAACCACAGGGACCATCTATGTAATTTACTCTTTAATTTTTATTTGTCTGAATTAAAAAAAAAAATACAAATTGTCTCGCTTAAGGTTTAAATATTTTTTAAATTGCTATCTGTTACATTGTTTTTTATCAGTGATATTAGAGCTACTTATACACCATTTAATTATCAAGTATTGACCTACTTATACACCATTTAATTATCATGTATTGACCACATCTGTCTTTTTAGTGTTTTTGTGATTTTCTATTCGAAAACCCTGATTAGGGTTTTGGGTCGATTTGAACCATAATGGTTTTTTTTTCATTGCTTAAGGATTTAAATCTGATCAAAACATAGACTTTATTGTTATTATTATTTTGCATGATTTACTAGATCTGTTTATTTGTTGTCTGAATAAAAGTTGTTAATTAATTGTGTGATCATCACATGCATTTTTTTTTAAAATATATTACTTCCCAACATAATATGTACAACTCAAGCAAAAATTTATGGAATGTTTGACAATCTCAAACACCCCTTAAAACTACAAAAAACACATAACTAAACTGCAGAATTCAAACAAACAATACACTACTGCAATTACATACTAGAATCATACTACTGCAGTCCTATATCCTGATCACCTTTAATTCACCATTTTCATCAAGCACCTTAGGATATACCACATTATGACTACATTTCCTCTTTGTAAGATAATCTTGAAATCCATTTGTAGTTACTCCCTCATAAAGGATTTACAAGATCCTATTACAAAGGGACATCATCACAAATGCAATATCACTAAGGGCCGGCTCAATTCCAATTAATGGCCATTTCCAAAACCAGTAAAAAAATACAATCTAAACAACAACATCACATATCTCAACTGACTTGGCATCTCCATTAATAGAGCTCTACCATATGTATCAAATAAATAAATAAAAATAAAAAATCTATGGATATCAAATAATAATAGACTACATTTCCCTCATGCAAGGGTTTCTTAATGCAAGTATGTAGCTACATCCTCCTATATTGCATCAAAACACACATCCCAAGAATGCATCATCCAGAATTATAGATCACTTAAAGCTTCTACCATTACAACCAAGGGATCCAGTTATACTTGATATATTAGGGTAGTCCCATCTTGCATGACTCACCCTATATATCATAAATAATTGAATCCCAGAACATACTGAATATCCACTTCACTCCTTATACAAACCTCAAACAATCAACTATCCCCACCTTTAGGTACATGAAGAGAATTTGAAGTTAATCTCCCATTCATTGGCAATTCTCAAGACCTAGTCTGTGTTTAAAACTTTTAGACTCATCAGTCTCAATCTTATACAATCAATTATACTCCTAAGCAGATCCTCAACATTTCTCTTTTCATTTGTAAACAATCTCTTGTTTCTTTCTTGCCAAATGTAATATACTCTGACTCCAAGAACTAATCTGCTCACCACACTTCTAATTGTCTTATTCTTAAATTGATGTGACATACACCGAATCAAATCATCCCATTCATTTGGAATGTCATATGCATAGCATTTCCTTTTCAAGGCATTCCAAATTCTACTAGAGTATTTATACTTGAAAAAAAGGTGATTGTGAAAATCCATACAAACATTACAAAGAGAACATCTCATAAAATCATCCTTTTCCACTTCATTATTCTGTCTTGAGTCATTAATCTACCCTGAATAACCATCCAAAGGGAGAAAACCAAATGAGTCTATTCCATCCAACATCATTACTGTTTTCCCTGAAATGTTCCCATGCTCTTTAATAGAAAATGGTTTCAGTTCGCCATTATTGCATTTTCATACTGTTATGTCCTTAGAATCATTCAGCATAGGCACACCAATATTTAAGAGCACATGATATTTTTTTCCCTATTCCACATACCATAACCATTGACCATCCTTTATCATATCAACTACATTGCTTTATCATCTAACCTTGCTGCATAGACATCTCTTTTACTCACCACCTGGCATAATGGCCCAACCTCATTCCATTGATCATACCACATAGATGTTATCTGTCCATTCCTAATCTTATAAAAAACATGAGGTCTAACTTTCTCTCTAATTTGAAGCAGTGTCTTCCACATCCAACTATCTGTACTTTCACACTCGATATCCCATATGCTTTTTCCTTTCAACTTCAAAACATTTAACGATTTAACCTACAGACTCTCTTTATTTGCAGATATATTCCAGATGTGCTTAGCCAATAAGGTTTCATTCCAACATCCAAGACTCTTAAAACCCAAAACACCTTGAACTTTAGGCTTACACAAGGTTTTCCAAGCAATTTTAGCTTTACCTCTTTGAACTTTGAACTTTAACCCCATAGCTTCAATCTTGGTGTCACGTGTTTTAGAGTGACCTTCATGACCTAGAATTAGATCACTCTACATGCCTTTGGAAGTTTTACAATGAATGACAAATTTCATGATATCATTTAGCAAGCTTGAGATAAGAAAATTTTTAATTCTTTTATCTTGGTTTGCATGTCTTCTGTCCTCAGGGGTCCATTGGTTTTGTGGCTAAGCCAAAAAGTTTTCAAAGAGTGGATTCAAGATATTTTTTTAATGTACAAACCAATTTCCAATATTTCAAAAAGAAATGGTTCAAGTCCATCAAGATAAACTATCATCCTATATTTCTAATTTAGAAAATCATCCACTTCTAGCTGAGTAACATGAGGTCCCCCTTTCGAATCTAGGAGTTGTGGTAAGTCATTGTTTGCAATGTTGTTAGCATTGTTGTTGGCATTAAAGTTTTGATTACCATTTTAACAATGTTATCAACATTTTCGTTCTTTCCATTCATGGGTGGATCTTGGTTTTAAAAGATTTTACATGTTTATTTATTTTTTATTTTATTTATTTATTTATTTGTATGATCACTTGTTTTGAAATATTTTAAGACCAAATCTACTCTAATAACAACTGTCGTGGCAAACCATATGGGGTGACCCAGTGGTTTGGATTTGGTCTCCTAAGTGGTTAAAATCTCTGGAGGTCCCAGGTTCAAAGCTTGGGGAGAAAATTAATCCTCATGTGGCCACGGAGGTTCACCTGCAATAACTTCGGGCTATCCAAAAGGGTAGTCGCCCTGGGATTAATCGGCTCGCAATGTCGAGTCGGAACACAGGGTAAGAAAATAATAATAATAATAATAATAATAATAATAATAATAATAATAATAATAATAATAATAATAATAATAATAATAATAATAATAATAATAATAATAATAATAATAATAAAACCCTATTGTGGCTCCCTAATCCATGACAATATTTGAAAACAATGAGGAAAAAATATTTAAAACAAAGACGTAAAGATAAACTTTTCAACGTATAATTCTTATTTGAAGAATCAGAATTACAAAGTGTCTTACAGATTAACACTTAATTGAATGACGATAAGGTGTTGCTCTGGATCAAGTAAACTCAAAGAAAGGTAAGAGTTTACAAGTGAACTCTGGGTCTCTGATTGGATCAGGGACAAAAACGAGTTCAAATACGAGAGCAAATGTTCTTTTTAAATGATACAATAAATATAGAAGAGATAACATTTACTCCGACCAACATTCTTTTTATATAAGAGACAAATGAGGATGTCACGTGAAGATTGTTAAGACGTATCAAGCATTTACTGGTGAAGTACATATTCTATTAGATGTTTTTATTTTTGAAAACACAACAACTTTGCTTTTGAGGAACAGTGATGACAATTGTCCATCTCTCTTCATCAACTCGTACTTGACTTTGTCTTTATTGATGATAGACTTTATCATACTCATTTGCTATCTCAAAAAGTCCTACCTAAATATCTAAGAGATATCTTAAAGCTAAGCTATTTTGGTTGAATCAGAGAGCTGAAAGGATTATCAGGGCATTGTCTATCCCTGGTGAACCTTTGTCCTTCAACTTCTAGTTCTTATACGTACCAGCTACTCCGCATCAGTTAGAGAGTATGTTTTCAAGTTATCTTTGGTTCTTTGATGATGTCTCTAACGTGAACCTTGCTAAGATTACTTGTTGATTTCTTTATGAGTGAGTTTTCATAGACTTGGACTAATTTATATTATATTTAAATCTAGTCAGGACTATTGAACGTTGAGTTGGGCTAACAATTGTCGCAAAGAAAATGATTGTTAATTTTGGTAAAATGATATTATATGTATGAATGTGAATATCACATAACTAACAACAAGGGGTTTATTGCCCGCCGCGTTGCGGCGGGGCTTTTTATGACTTTTTTTGTCGTTCGTGTTGCAATCGATATCTAAACGGCAAGGCTAATTTATTTTATTATATTGCAGAGTTGGACGAAATGGGCCAAGGTTATTTATTTTTGAATAAAAGGGGCGTGTATGAAACGCTGTGATGTGTGTCAAACGGGGTGTTACTGTAAGATTGAATTGTTAATTTTCTTTTACTAGAGTGTTTGATTACCGACATTTTTGTACTTCTGTATGTCTAACTATATTATTTCACAGGTGGTAAAGAAGTAGACTTGTCGAAAATGCAACAGTCGTTTGAAAATATGGGAATTGGTTCAAACCCGAAAAGTTATGATCCGAACCACCTGGAGAACCTGCCACATGACACCCTCACTGGAAACCAGTCAAGCAAGAGCAGCAGCTACACCGAGAAGATATCATCCTCTGCTTCTGCCTTAGCTGATAAAGCCGGAGCTGCTAAAGATGTAATTGCATCGAAACTTGGTTATTCGGGCCAAAACCAACCTACAGGATCTCACCAAACCGATAAGAATACGGGATCTGTGACGGATTATGCACATGTAATTACGGATAAGGTGACAGGAACATTGGCACCAGTTTATGAGAAAGTAGTTGATGCTGGAAGCACGGTGATCTCTAAAGTGCAGGGGACAGTATCCGGAACTGGAAATGGAACTGGAACCGTGCCGCCACAAGTGCATCATAGAGGTTCGGGAGATGTGGCAATGGATGAAGGTAAGGAAGCATATATGGGTGTGTCTGTGAAGGAGTACTTGGCGCAGACATTGAGGCCTGGGGATGAAGATAAGGCTTTGTCGGATGTTATATCACATGCCTTGCACAGGGGACACGAGGAAGAGTCTGAGAAGAAATCTGGACAGGATAGACCAATGGGGATAGTGACGGAATCAATTGAAGTGCGACGTCGATTGGGGACTGATCGTCATGAAGAGCATCGGCAACAGCAGCATTCGGGCGATGTGAGTGCGGATAAAAATGTGAGTGAAAGGCTGAGAGATGCTGTCGGTTCTTGGTTTGGAGGCAAAGGGGATGCGCCACAAGGAACTACTGGAACATCTTACGGTAATTGTTTCATTTCATGCTAATAGTACAAGGTATAAGTAAGAGATTCCAATAAGGACTAACAAACTTTTGCCTTTTTTTCAGTGACGGATCAAGGATTATCGAGTAATCCAAGTGGCGATCAGAAGAGTTGAAGCGATCAAGAACATGAAGTTGGTTGTGGTGATGTAGAGAACAAGTTGTCGTTCTTTTTCTCGTCTTTCTTTCGTGACCTTGGTGTTATGATAACACAGTTGGTGCTGTGAGTTAAAGGTGTTTGTAAAACAGATTATTATGGATGAAAATATACTAGTAGATGCGATCTGCATGTTTTGTTTATGAATATTTAGCAAACTATTGTATACCCTACTTGCTTGTTAAGATCATGCACAATGTCTTCTAACGTAGATTAGCTTTCCCTAATTATTTGCTTCATATATACTAGATGTTAATCTGCACTTTTTGTAGACCAGACCAAGACCAAAGATCTAGTTGGATCGAGCACTCTATTTTGTGTAACCTAAAAGTCCCACAAGTACCAAAAACCCTGTCATGAAACCTCTTGCTATAGACTAAACCCATGTCAACAGCTCTGTATCACGGGTTTACTAAATTACAATCTTTTATATGATACATTCAATGAGTTAGTTGAAGTGGGATCATAATTAGTAAACAACAAGGGGTTTATTGCCCGCCGCGTTGCGGCGGGGCTTTTTATGACTTTTTTTGTCGTTCGTGTTGCAATTGATATCTAAACGGCAAGGCTAATTTATTTTATTATATTGCAGAGTTGGACGAAATGGGCCAAGGTTATTTATTTTTGAATAAAAGGGGCGTGTATGAAACGCTGTGATGTGTGTCAAACGGGGTGTTACTGTAAGATTGAATTGCTAATTTTCGTTTGGACTCTCGATTTGGTTGTTTTCGTTTGTTTTTATTCATATAGGTGGGCTTTATAGTTAATATAAAGTAGGCGGGTATAAACTCGGGTAAATAGTCACGGATATGGGCATTGTTAGGAGGGCGAGAATTACTGGGACCCGCAACGAAACTCGTATTCGCGAAAAAAAAATTATTTCTACGTAAACTCGCATCGAAATACGCGAATTTTGCTATTCCTACATACAATGTAGCACGACATGTTTTGCCAATAAAAGTATGTGACACCCGCCGCGTTGCGGCGGGACCTTTTTTTTGCTACATTGCCAAGATACTGTGTTATTTTTATTAAGTTACTTATTGAATGCTTAAAGTAATTATAATGAATTTTACAGAATCTTTTTTTTTGGGTTGCAGTGTTTTGTGGTGTACCACATCTGTCAAGGTTTTGCTATTTCAATGTTTCTTATTGTAGGTTTAATTATCTAAAAGTAAGTGTCAGATTTTAGATTTCAAAATGATGCAGCTGATTGATCTTGTCGAATAGTAATGATTTGGCATTTGGAAGGTAAGGCTGTGTTCGCTGTTTTTTTGGAAAAGAAAATTACATTTTCTATTAGTTGTTATTTTTAGTTTACAGTATTTAAGGATCATGGATAATGGTTTTATTCAGTATCTTCTATTTTCGATTTAAGTTGGTATGAGTGTCATGGATAGTTTAGTTACGCTTTTAGAGCTATCTTATTAATCAAGTTTGGTTTCTATTTCTGATATTATGCATTTGAGTTTTCGGAGGGGTGTTCAGGAAGAGCGGGGTGGGCTTTTGTTTTTGTATGTTTGATGTGTGTACGTTGGCGATCAGTTGGCTTACTTGAATGCTGTTATCCAGTATTCACTTCTTTGTAGTATTTTTTTTGCTTTAGCTTTTTTCTTTCGTAAGACAATATGAAATAATTTTCGTAAAACAATGAGATATACGATTGGCTAAAGAAAAAAGTTTTAATAATGTACAGTTCAGTCCCTGCGGTAAGTCCCTGACACATATTTTCCCCCTGTTCCCACCTTTTTTTTCAAAGGAAATGTAGCCAATTGGCAACATTGTAATGTAGCTATGTTTTCCCCATATAGATTTTAACCCAAAGTGAATAGTATAAAATTTGTTATACATTTTCATGGCTAATTCGTATGTGAGTTTTTAGGGAATATAATTTTATTTTTGTGTAAATTTATCATCCAACTTTATAGAATTCGTCGTCTCATTCGCTTTTACTACTGTATAGGTTTACAATTTCGTATTAATACACAACAATTTCGCATATTATGTAACGTTATGATACATTTATTCTGTAATAAACATACACTAAAAACTATAATATGAAGGAAAAAAAGTGACCAAAAAATTGGAAAAACTCGCAAAACGAACCCGTGAAATGGCAAGAACTCAAGAAATCGAAACCGCAAGAACGTGCGGATGTGGATTAACATTTTTTTAAAACCGCAATTGCGGGTGCGGCTTGGTTTTTATCAAAAACTGCACTAACCTGCACTATGTCGACTCCTACTATGTAGCTTCTATATTTGTGATTTTTTTTTTGTATTATTTAGGTGTCATTTATTTGCTGCCTTTTATTTTACTTTTTTTTTTTTTTTTTTTTTGTTTGTTTTTTTTTTTTACGTTCTTTTATTATACAACATAGCTTTTTATTTTGTACGCATTTCTCATTGCCTATTTATTTAGGTTGTGTCTGTATAAAGGGATTTTCCTATTTTCCATATCTTTGATAATTCAATTTCGGCTAATGATAATCCATTGCTTAACGATAATGCTGTAGCTCTGTTGGTCTTTATCTTGAGGCTTATCCTTGCGTCTGCTTTATGGGTATATTCACCAACGCGCTCTAATTACGGCGTTTCATGATGACCAGATCTGCCCAATGTGACCGGGTCTGATGTAAGTGTTATATGGTTTATCTCTTAATTAATGCCCTTGTTGTTTAGCTCTTTTTTCTTGGTATAAATAGTGGGTCTCCTCTAGTTGCATTGTATGTGTGTTTGCTTTTGAATAATTAGGCTACCATGGATAATCATGCCGTCAATGGCAATGCTTCTATTAGTGACAGATTGGCTCGTGTAGCAAACTCCCAAGACAGGGGTAGGCAGTTTTATTTGTTTTTTGAGCGCTATAGGTTTATTAATCTTTCACATCAGCGTGATGATAGGCGTCATATGACGCGTGAGACGGTCTTGTTGCAGCAACTTCAAGCTTTTCTTAGGGAGCTTGAGGGGGACGAAGTCTCTGTTCTGATGAGTCGTACGTTGGCACTTTTACGTGCAATGATTGCTGTTCAGGAACATCGTGTACGTACGTATGGACGAAATGCTAATGATGCTCGTCGTATCGCTGCGCTGTTGATGGACTACTTGGGGGACGTTATGCACATGTAGTGCTGCTTTTATGTGTGTCGTAGTAGGATGATGGGTTAGTTGTGTAAATATGTGTCGCCTGTCTTGTTTTGGTGTGTATGTTTTTTTAGTATGCAGTGTCGTTGTTGGTGTTTAAGTAGTGGTCTTCTAGTTATGGTTTGCAATGTATAGTAGGTTAAGTCAATGTTGTATAAGTTTGTTTATTATGTAGGTACTTGTAGTTGTTCTGTCGATGCGCAAATGGGTTGTGTGCGCTGTTGCACATCTTGTGGTGGTTTTCTCAAGTCATATGGTGCGCATCCTAAGTTGGTCAGATGCGTGTGCTAAAGTTTGCTGCTGTATGGTTTGGTTTTCCAATGTTGTAATAGCATCTGCCCTATCTTTTGTTAAATGAAATACTGCTTTAAGCAGGCTTATATTTTAAAGTGCTTTATGTATGAGACCATGTTTTTTGGTTTTTGTTGTTGGTTGTTTTATGTTTCTATGTTTCTGGTTCGTAATTCTTGTGTATTTATTTTAGTTCTTTCGTGCGTGTTATCCATGTCCGAATCTGTATCATGATGTATGTCAGTCATGGTGTCTGTATCTGTAAAGTGTCTAGATGGTTGTCAGTTTCTGATGGCTGGTTGATGTAGGCGTTTTTGCTGAACTTGTTGTACCAGACTTTATGGCAATATAGATGTTCTGGTTATGTTATGGTCTTAAATCACATTTTGTAACATCTGTTTTCTTAGCCTAGGTGGCTGTTTAAATGGATCTATATGTAAAAAGTTTTTATATATTATTATGCCATTTATGTCGTTTGTTGTTCTTGTTACGATGCTTTTATTGTTGGATGCAGATTAGTAGGTTATTGTGGATTGTTTCTGGTTATTTTAATGACTCTTGTACAATTGTTTATGTATAAGCTGGTGTTTATATTTATGAGTTTTTAGTAGAATGATGTGCTAATTATATTTTGTGATGAGTTGGGATGCGGCTTGTGGTGGCTTTTTAATGTCTAGTAACAGTTTTTTTTTTTTTTTTTTTACTTTTTTAGTGTGCTTTCAATTCGGCCACAAAGCTTGATGACTACATAAAGTGGGTTCTGTTTTTGCCTTTTTTGCTTGCTATTTAGTTTGTTTGTTGAACTGAATTTGTGAATATAATGGCTGCTCCTTTTCCAATCGATTTGCGATGCAAACTCGTTTTGACAATAGGATTATTTTGTGGGAAGAGCATTGGCTGAGTCGTCGCATTATGCGTGCAAGGTAATGTATGAAACGGTTGACCAGCTATGTGACAGAGTTTGAGTAAGGTGCCGCCTCTGATATGCTTGCGCATAGAGTCGCTATATGAAGAAACATGTTGGTTGCGGTAGGTGATTTTCGCAACGCCAGGTGCAACAACAATGGGTAGTGTTTGAATAGCTTAAAAGAACTTTACATGTTCCATGTGTTGCGAATGTAACATTGTAAATTTATTTGTTATTATTATTTAATGATCGTTGTGGCTAAAGGCGCAAAGTATATTGTACAATATTGTGTTGTTTAGGTGTGGCTACAGTTGTTGCATTTTGTTAGCATCTGATGTTGAAACAGATGGTAGCATTCAATGGTATCTTTGAAGCAATGATTGGTGGCGGATATAAGAAGTCAGCTTCCAAGTTTAAGGTTTCATGTCTGCAACCTGTACGATTTCATGTCTGCAATATAATTTTAGTTGAGGATCTGAGATTTGGAATTGCGTGTCTGAAGGATATAAAAGTATGCAAACAACTATGTGCACTCCTTGCTTACTTTCTTTATGGTTAGTACATCAGTGGACCAGGTTGTTGTTTGTGAGTATAGTTGTCATTTGTAGCTTATCAGTGATGTGGTTTTCTTAGTAATTAGTGTGCAGCAATAGTAGTTAGTTTCTGATGATGTTGTACGTTTTTTTTTATTTTTAGGGTCCACTAATTGAATCATGTTGTTGATAGTGGATGCCTTTGTTTGTACCGTTTTGTGTTTTTGTATAATATATGAAAAAAAAGAAATAGGTGGGATGCCTTTCACATTAAATTTGCACACTATGCATAGCAGTTATCAGGTGTCCATATGTTTGGTGGTACATGTTATGTTAAAAAGCTGCTAGTAAAAACGATGGTGCGATGTTGTAATATTGCCAGAATACATCATAATGCATTACCAAAATTTGCCACTATACTAATGTAGCATTAGTTAGCTGCCGACATAATTCTAATACACCTCAAAAAGTCGACACCACAGTAAGACAATGTCAGGTGTCTGACTATACGGCCAGTTAAGTCACTAACATACTTTAAGTTTATATATTACTATACAGATACTATAAGTTTCATTTGTTGTTGGCACAACTTGTACAACTGGTTGGAAAGTGGGTTATTCATTTTTTTGTTTCTTGGCCTGCGGGGTGGCCTCTTGGCTATCGGAAGATGCGAACAACTCTTTTCTAACTGATGATTGGACGGACGGTTGCATAAGTTCGTTTGAATCTGCTAGGGTATCCTGTGTTGCATTTGGTGTTGCAGGTGGAGGGGTAAAATGTCTCGTGGTTGACCCATCTGTTGGCGTGGCAATTGGTGATGAGGGTTCTTCCGATGGTGCATGCAGGGCGAGTGGTGGATTATCCATAACTTTCTTCAACAAAAATGTAGGTGGACCTTTTGCAGGTGCTTTTGCAAAGCGAAACTGAAGAACATGTCGTGTATTCTGCAGTGCTAGTATCGCTGCCGGTGTAACTTTCGGGTCTTTATTTTCAGTTTCTTGAAGCAAGGCGTCTACGCTTTTAATAAGCCCATCCGTTTCTGGGGTGAAGCAAGTGACGATTGCATTTCCGGTCCCATCTGTAACGACTATTCTAAAACAATAACTGCAAAAAAATATAGAAAATGAGCGTATATAAGTTTGGAGGTAAAAGAATTGTTAGGATGTGGCTCTATCATATTAGTGCGAATAACTAACATACCTGTTTTTCGGGTTTGGTTTTGTTCCATATTGATGACACTGACCATGTATGAAACCATATTCTAATTTTTGGCCGCACTCGTCACATTTCTGGAAATACCAGTCATATGTTGTATCAATTCGCAATATCATCACATCTGCTGTAAACAAAACACGCTGCAGATGTTGTTTGTTAGCAATTTTTGTACTTGACTGTTGACTCTAACTTAAATAGAATATGTGCAAACCTGTTGCGTGTTGGGGTCTATCTGTAAGAGTGTGCCAAAGGATACACGGTTTCTAGTCCTTTCTTGTTCCCAATCTATTAGCCTTTCTGTTTGCACCTCCAACCGGGGTGCTGCAGCAGTGGTCTGATTATACCTGTTTTATACATAGAAAAGTATCACAAATGTCGTATTAATAGGCGGTTCAGAATTTAACAATAAAATGTGTTCATACGCAGTAAGCAGCTCGCTGGTTTCTGGGACGGGCGGGTTGAAATAATAGGAAGTCGCTGAAGTTGCAGACAGCTGTATTTGGCCTACAAATGCAGAGAGAGGATTTGAAATAAGGGAAAAGAAAGAAAGAAAGAAAGACAATGTTCGGCTAGATATTCAATAAGTACCGGCATATCTTTTAAGATAGCATGAACTAACTGCGAGAATCACAGGCTGCCGCATCTGCATATACTCGGCTTCTTCAAAATTTTCTGCCCTCTCATTCCATAATGTGAAGGTGACAACGTTGTTGCTATAAAAGTACCATTCTGTCACAACTCTATATACCGTAACTTTATTAGATAAAAATCAGAAAATAGTACATACTTGAGGTTTCGGATTGCAATATTACGAACTTTAACTTTATTGGTAGTGGCGCTTCCATATTCTGTGGACTTTTCTACGTTATGAACATAGCCAATGTAATCTGCAAACACATATTCGGAAGCTTTAAACTTTTAGCAAATAAAAAGACCAATTATTTACTCATGTTACCTGTGAGAACCGGAGCCTTCTTTTGTAGTCGTTCACCTAATTCATTGTATGCAGCGAAATTGAAGTAGTGGTATGGAAAACCGCCATCTTGTAAAGGGTCAGTCTGTGTGTACTTGCCAAAAGTAAGAGTTATATCATTGTCAAGCGTTTTTTCCCACTCGTCTGTCTTTTCAAAACCAAAACCCTGGATCCTGTACACACAGTTAATTTGCAGATCGCGTTCAAAACGCTCTTTATCTTTTAATTCAGCATTAGCCTGTATTGCCGAACCCTGTTGCAGAAGGTGTTATATGGAAGGTGCAGCTATTGCGTGCCTCTAAGATGACAATGTGAACGTATTCTGTAAACACTAAACCAATTGTTTACCTTTTTGTCTAGCAGTATGCATGAAAATTTTGTAGCTGTAAGACTTGGAATTTTCATTGCTGTCCATTTGCGATAAACTCTTGCTTCAATAAATTTGCTATTATCCGTGGGATTCAAGTCTGTAAAATAAGCTAACTCTCGCTGCGGAGGAACCGGGTCGACAACAGTGTCAGAAGATGAATTAGTTTCTGCGGCTAGCGACATTTTCCTGTAGATGCGCATGTTAGTTCATTGCAAAGAAAACATGAAATATAATGATAATTTGAGTAAATTGAGAGGACAGGTATGTTGTACTTTTAGTGGTATTTATGAATCACATAATTGCTGGTAAGGGAATAAAAGGGTTGGTCCTATCCGCTTTCAGTATCTTAATAGCAGCCACTCTATAAGCATAATACAATTAACATAGACTGTAACAATAGTGGAAAATTGGTTAACACATCTGTAATATCAAAAATGAGAAACCAATGAAGAATGCGGATAGCAAACTTTGGTAAATAAGCGGTAACTAATTTTAGGCATAAGTATGTAAGATTCATTAAGGTAAACCTAGTAACTTTTATAATAAGCAAGCAGCAGCATACAATTGAGGCATTTAATCCATGAAGCAAACATCACACGCATATTAAAAGGCATGTATTAACTCAAACTTTAGGGCTACAAAAGCACAAAAGTACTGTACCATAATTTTGTTTAGAAAATCTTTGTAGACAATGTTTTTTGTTGTGTTGCAGTGTTGGTCTGAGTGTTGTTTAATAAGTATTTTTAATCCGGTCGGGGAAGTAGCCCTGGATAACGCGACATATAATTGGCCGTGACCAAATATTGGCTGTGGAAGATACACCCCTATTTTAGTTAGCGATTGCCCTTGGCTCTTATTTATTGTCATTGCATAACAGAGCTTCACCGGAAATTGCTTTCGCTTAAAAGTGAATGGTATACTATCGTCGTTACTTGCTAGTATAATCCTTGGCAAAAAAACTTTTTGACACACCCTTGTCCCAGTGATTATTCTGGCCTCGATAATTTTCTGCAGAAGTTGAGTAACAATAAGCCTCGTCCCATTGCAGAGACCACCTAGTAGATTTAGGTTTCTTAGCAACATTATGGGAGCGCCGAGTTTTAGGCAGAGCATATGCTGCGGCATACCCTGGAAATGCAATGTGTTTAAATATTCTTGCGGATACAGCAACTCTGTAGCGCCCCCATCGTTCATTTTAGGTGTAGCTTGATCATAACTCCTGTAGCACATTGTGCGAGTCTTCACATTTTGTAATATTCTCTCGTTTATCATATCAACAGTATCATTTTTAGGGCAAACTATAGCCTTCTGCTGAAGTGTTTCCGCTGTTGGTCTTTCGAGAGTTTCGGCATCATATATGAAATCTATCAATTCAGTCAGGCCCTCGGCCGTGTCCTGAATGCAGTAGTCATCTGGAATTGTAACCCATGATGTGTTATCAGGATCCGCGTCATCAGGATAACCTGCGACCCCATTTCCAATGTCAAGCAGCCATTCTGAAAACGACGTAATATCTCTCTCGGTATCAGCATCAGCCGAACACCTCTGTAAGCGCATATTTTGTCGTAAGAGTATAACCTGAAAATGTGGCCATAGATATGACTCACCAATTGAAGCTGCGATGATTTGGGCTTTAGAACCACGCTTCTTAACAGGCAGTGTTTGCCTGAAATCACCACCTAAAACAATTGTTTTGTTTCCAAAAATTTTTGAAGGCGCATCTAAGATGTCTCTTAGAGTTCGGTCTAGCGTCTCGAAACATTTACGATCATTCATCGGGGCTTCATCCCAAATGATAAGGTCGGTTTGTTTTAGTAGATCAGCTAATTGAGTGTTTTTTCTGATGTTGCACAGTGACTGATCAGTTAAATTGAGAGACAGTTTAAACCGTGAATGCGCCGTACGGCCCGACGGTAATAAAAGCGATGCGATTCCGGAAGATGCAACCGCCAAGACCACTTTACCCTCTGCACGTAGAGCACACAGAATAGCCTTCCAAAGGAAGGTTTTCCCTGTGCCACCGTGACCGTACACAAACAGTAATTCTTGATTCCTCGTCTGAACTGCTGTAACCACCCTCTGAAACACCATTCGTTGCTGGTCATTGAGTTGAGGAATCAGCCGATCTCTTTCTTCAGCTAGCAACGGCCGGTTGTAATTCAATTCTTCCATTACCACCCTATTTTCTAAAATTCTTATGAGATTTTCTGGTGGTTCAGGTAGCGAAAATTCTTTAAGAGATTTTCCGTGAAAGGAAAGCTCCGCTTGCAGCTCATAAAGGATCCCACCTTGTAACAGGGGTTCGTTTACATGAAGATCCGGAATATGGAGGAGGTCTGCTAATCTGCGAGGTATATCTTCAGCCATACGGTCCCAGTATGATTCCCATAAGGCGATAGGCTGTGCAACATCACAAAAAATGAGTATGTTTACAAATAGAGACCTTAGTTCGCCCGCAGTGGCTGAGACAGCCGCTTCATCTAAAGCGGTCATCCATTCTCGGTCATCTCCTAACAAACCCATTGCCTCACACGCTCCACGATAGGTAGGATAAATATGGCCGTCTACTTTCCTTATATCTGGAAACGATGTGCACCCCTTCTGGTGGCACAATAGCATTCTTTCAAAAAAGAGATCACCGCTTGTCGGATGCACATACGTGAGCCTCCCGATTGACGGTTTGTTTCTATGCTGCCTACGTGACCATGCCCGGTCTGTTTGCATCCATACAAACTCAGACGGAAATTGCAAATAAGTCAGATGTCTACCAATAGTGTAGGTTCTATTGTAAGCGAGCCATTCCGTTAGGGTGGTCTTTTTACAATGCGAACTATTCGCAATAGAAGTTAGGCGCTGGCCAGCTCTAAAAGTAACAGGTTGCATATTTCATCATGAACAGTCAGTATCTGAACTGCTGGTTCTCTACTATGTATATCGAACCCAAATATTCGCCAACACGCTTCGTGAGGTCCAATATATCTTGAGTCCATGAAATTTTGAATCTCATCAATGCGGATTGAAGTATTCGCACTCGTAGACGCAGCATTATTACCTGAAGCTACGCCAACCATCGGCTGACCGATAGGCCTAACAACTCTTGCAATAATTCGATCCGTTCCCTTTGATATATACTTGAATAAGTATTTTATAAGCATCGTCCACCCGCAATATTCGACGTTGATATGCGCATAAAATGCCATGCATAATAGTCTATTATACGGGACAACATATGTGTTGTCCAATCTAACCCCTTTCCTGAGTGTGCCCACGCCTGTTTCACGCCTCCGATAATGTACATATCCTTTACTATCAGTATATGTACGATCACAGTACTCTTTTGGAAAGTTTTTTTTGCAAGTCTCCCGGCCAACTGTACATGGAGCATTAGGACACGCACGTCCGCACGGACCGTGCATCATAAGTTCCGAAACTACCCTGTACCCTTCCGGGTCATCTGTTTGTGTTGGAAGCTCAGCACATATGTAGGTGTCTATATCCGCCTCACATGTAGCCCCTGAATTTTGCTGCGTCCACAACAATATATGACAATGTGGGAGTCCACGTTTTTGAAACTCGACTGTATATAGCACTGCAACACAAACAGTTTAAAATTGTTGAGATTCATCATATATATGTCACATAAAGGATTGTCACAAATTTATACAAATACAATAAATAGATCCTTAGATATCATACATTACCTGCAACAATTTTGCCGAACACCTGCTCGCCTCTAATGAATTTTATCAGTGCGTGAATCTTCCTCTCAAACACACGATCAACAATATCGGGCCTATCTGCACTTGTCAATTGAGGGAACGCGTCCATGTATTCTTGAATTTCCGGCCATTTGACGTTGCAAGTGAAGGTGACAAAGAACTTTGGATTTCCATGTACTCGACAAATGGCAAGCGCATCTAGATAATGACTATACATATAACGCGGGCCTCCTGTAAACGATGCAGGAAGAATAATTCTGGAACCTACAGCCGACCCATCCCGATCTCCGCGCGTTATGGCGTCGTATATCCCAGATAGATATTCACGGCGTATGTCATTCTGTTTCCTCCTAATAAAATCGGTCCTGTCTTGCTCAATAATACAATATACATTCACAACATACTGCTGAAACAGTCGGCCTGCGTGAGTAAGAAGACTATACTGATTAAAGCGATCAAACAGCTGGTATGCATAGTAAACCTTCATCGACATCTTTTTAGGCTCGTCTAGTTCTCTGCCTATCGGGTTCCTCAGCGTAAGTTTTAAATGGTAACCTTCTTCCCCATAGACGAACAATAAAGGAAACTGCAGTGCCATATAAGTTGGGTGTAACTTATTGATTCTTTTAGGATCACGGGAATGGCGTTCTATGATGACATCATAATCAGTCGTCGAATCAGGACCGCCCTCGTAAACTATTGCGCCGATAGTATCCGTAGTAGGCAATTCATACTGGTTAGCCCCGATAACACCAAACAGTCGAATTTTAAATTCGGGTATATCAGATTCTTGCATTTTGTCCCTGGCCGTCCTGAATAAACGAACCAACGCGTTATTATTGTCCAAAAACTGGATAAGTCCTTGAACAATATCCTCCCGTAGCAGCCTACGCTGATCACCATCAAAGTGTGACAACCGATTTTCAATTTCGTTTGCCGTATCATAAATATACAGCTGCAAAAATCTTGGCGTACGATTTCCCATAGGACATAAACCTCCTATAAAGTGATATATCTGGCCTGAAACCCTGAAAACGTATGGACCACGACCTGTGTTGATCGAATTGTCAACAGTAGCCCCGAATGATGTCATCGCGAACATCTGATTGTACGCCCTAATATTTTCCATAAAGTGTCTATCCGAAAACAGCTGTCTTATGTATGGCGGGTATTCTGGGTAAGCGCGTAAGACAGCACGGCCTGCTGCACAACATCTGTGATACTGTGGAGGCGCGCTAGCTGGCAACCCCGCAATCCTCTCCTCTCGCCAAAAAAGGGCATGGCAGTGATGACATACCTCGTCACACCTTCCAAAATATCTATATTCCATTGGCATGCCTGCACATATATAATAAAATCCGTAACTAACTGTAACGATATGAGCTAAAAAAATGACCCGTAGGTAGGGTAGAAATGATTGTAACCGAAACACAACCTTGACGATGCCCGGGAGCCGACGGACCATCCAAAGATGATACTCGAGGGCTTCGCTCCCGTCTCCTACCTGTATAAATAGGTTGTATAAGATAAGCAAACATACGAACACCAATAAATTTCTACAATCAAATAATAAGTAATACATTGAAAGTAACTATGAAGATAGTGTCAATGCACATTATGTTGCTGTTTACTTACCGGCAGGAGATCTCGTCTGTCGATTACGACACCGTGCCCATTCTCGGGAACGGGTGGCCGCGGTACCATCGCCCGCATAATTACCAGGTGGCCTGCTATTGGCTTGACAAACAAACAGCAAATAAGTAAACCTAGAACCATAAATAGGAACAGAAAATGATCTAGTAAATAACATAGTAACATACTTTGGTTCAGTAGGGGCACATCCGAAACACTACGCTGATGGTACTGTAAAACCGTAGCTCCCGCCGGTGCACAGTTCTGTGCGACAGCTGAAAAAGTACCAGCAGATGGATCTGCGTACACGAAATTATACTGTTAATGCCTATAAAATATAACACGGTAAAAATATTAGCAAGTCTTTAACCTGAAAAAAATACCTTCAGGTACAAATGAAGAGGAGGTGGAAGTAGAAGAAACTTCATTAATAGTCGACGCCTCAAATGTTGAAATCAACCCATCGACTGTTGGTACTTGCACAGGAGGCCCGTTGAAGGACAACATGTTACACGGATCAACAGCCACTGTTTGCACTCCCATAACCACAACCGGCATATCACTTAGAAATGCATCGACTTTCTCTTTACCTTTCGTATGTGTTTGAAAATCTTGCCTATCTAAATTGTTAGTAGGAGCTGAACTTACAACAGGTTGCCGTTCACAAATAGTGATACCATTCGCTCTAAACCTAGTGACAACCTCAGCAGGCGTAGCGTGTATATTCTCAGCAACATTTATAAGACGCAAACCCGAAATCCGTTCCTCATCAACATCAGAATGATACAAATCAGCTGTTTCAGCCATACCAATATCGGCATAACACGGTTGACCATCAGCGGCATTATTTTTCGGCTTTTTGTTTTGCGTATCTTGTAAAGCCTGGGGTCGCAAATTCCGTGTATCTTGTGCACCAATAGTTTGGCCATTTTTATTTGGGACAGCTTTTCTTTTTGTTTTCATTGCGTGGTAACAATTATGAAGAAAGCAAAACAGGAAAAAGAAACAGCAAGTATTGCAAGCGCTAGATAAAACTAATGATCACACATATGCAAATAACCATATACATCTTAAAAGGCAGGGATAGATAGCTTATTATATAAACATCTCAAAAGTAAGGAAAATTTTTGAGAAATCGTCAAGATAAAACTATAAACATACAATACCAGCTTGTAACATCTAAAGAATCTAACCTTGACCATATACATCTTAAAAGGCAGGGATAGGTAGCTTACTATATAAACATCTCAAAAGCAAGGAAAATTTTTGAGAAACCGTGAAGGTAAAACCATAAACATACAATACCAGCTTCTAACATCTAAAGAACCTAACCTTATGAAGAGAAAACGTCAGATGATACAACGTTCAGATGCCTAGGAAGTCGCGCCTTGAGTCGGTTGTTTCAGTGTAGATAAACACGAAAGCATTTATGCAGACACACGGTTAATATTAAAAGAAAGAAAAAAAATAAAAAAAGGCATGGGCGTTAACGGGCTTAATTGCACCATTAAAAAAAAATGCACGGATGCTGATGGGCGTAATTGTAGTAACGACCTTCGACCCAAAGTAGCCCAAAAAGAAAATATTATTCTATGCAAATGGTTGGAAGGCACAATGTCTAATAGTATATATAGGGAATTTCCAGGGTTCCTTCATTGAAAGCTGCATACATTCACCTCGCTAAAGTCAATATATAATGAAGATATATATTAATATATATAATATATATTATATTATATTATATTATGATATATATATATGAAGGGATCCAGGTATATTTTTGGATTTTAGTGCGGATGGGTACGGACGAAATCTCAGCGTGCATCTAGTCAACAATGAAGAAAAAGGCGAGAGTGCAGTATCGTTAAATATCCCGTCTTTTTTTTAAATCGTTTAATATCACAATAGCTTTTTTATTGAAAAAAATTCAAAAAAATCTAAAAAATTTAAAAAATAAAGAGATAACAATATTATTAAGAATCGCTGAAAAAATTTTTAAAAATAATCGTTTTCATCGTTTAAAGTATTATGATATTACTTCTGATTTTTGACTTTTTTACAAAAGTACAGATCTTACTTTGTAAAAAGTCAAAATCAGATTTTGATATCACATAAAACTTTATAAAAATTTTAATATTCACAATAATTTTTTCATGTAAAAAAAATTAATATCATGCTTTCTTGTTATCAAAGTAATTTTTTTTAATTATCACGCAACTTTTTCTGTAATATCGTTAATAAAAAAACAAATGATATTAAGTTTTTTGCTAATATCAAAGTTAATTTTTAATATCAACGGACTTTTCTTAATAACGTAATAAAAAAAGCCATGATATTAATGTTGTTACTAATATCAAAAGGTAACTTTTAAGTAAAATCGTTAATATCACCGTAGAAACTCATAATATCCTTAATATTGGTAGGACTCATAATTAAAAACAAAAAAAGTGGCTCAAAATCTGAAAAAATAAAAAAATAAAGAAGACAATTAATAGTAAGAATCCCCTTAAAGGAAAATTAAAAAAAATCATTTGCAATGGTCAATTTGGTACCGTGATGATAGCGCGTGTGTTGTGATTGATCTTAGATCAAGATCTGGATGACGTCTAGATCTGCTTTTCTATTCGTCCGCACTAAAAATATAGTATCCGCACGTTGACTCCTTTGCCTATATTCTATATATATATTATTATTATATTATATATAATATAAATATATATATATAATTATAGTACTATATATATATATATTATAGTATATATAATATATTTATAAAATCTGATCCGATTGAGAAGGTTTTATATTTTGAGAAGAATTGAGAAGGTTTTCAAAAAACGATAGATTTTTAACTTTGATTCATGTTCTTTCAAGCGTAAAAACTATTTTATGTGATTAAAATTCAAAAGTGTAAAAAAAATTTGAATCAATGTTAAAAATCTCTCGATTTGCGATATATGTAGAATACTGAATCATCTGTACAAATTAATGAATCATTATTATAAACTCGATTTTAACATATGATTTGTGAATCAAATTTGTATTTATAGATTCGATTCACCATAAAATGATGTTAACTTGTGAATCATAAAAACAGAATTAGTTTTGTTCAAACGAGATTTCTCAATCTTCTCAAAATAAAAATTTCTCAATGGGAACCGGAGCCTATATATATATATATGATATATATATATATATAATATATATGCACACACACATCTGTAATTATGAGTGATATTTTATTTTTTATTTTCATTTTTTTATTTTTTTATACAAGTTGCTCTTTTTATAAAAACTTGAACAGTTTGAACTATTTTAGCTCTAATAAAATACCAAGTTATTTACATATTTTATACTAACTTGATCACTTTCAAATCTAAAACAGTAGATAGATAAGGAGTGGTTGAGGGAGTGGTTATTTTGTCCGTTCCTTTTTGTCACAAAGTCACTCTTAAATAAATTAATAGTGTCATAACGTGTTATGTTGAGCTATCATATTTTGAATGAATTGTTTAATAATTTTGTCACACACGGAACACACGGTATGAGTTTCAATGTATCATGATGGAAATGGTGTGAATTTTTTGCATGGACTTTCAATGTGTATTATGGTCAATATCAGAGAATAATATACTTTTATAATAAATTAATTTCAAACACATTTTAATCGGTAAAAGTAATTAATTATCTGAGAGTAATTTAATTATTTTTTTTCAATTTATAATCGAAGTTTATCAAATCTTTCGTCTCATTTGATTTTTCTTATAGTATGTTATAATTCATACTAATAGTTCTAATACATAACATTTTTATATATGTTTCAACACATGTAACCTTATGATTTTATTTATTATATAGATAAATATACATCAAAAATTATAATTTGAAAAATAAAATTATAATTTAAAAAATAAAAATAAAAAAATAAAAAAAAAAAAAAACTTTGACCAAAACAGCAAACAATAAAAAGCAAAACTGCACGAATATTGGGACTTCTAAGTTTTCCAATCTGCAATTGCGGATGCGTGTTAATTTTTACAAAGACCGCATCAACCTTCATCAATGCTCACCCTAAAGTTCATGATGGAATGTGTGTTTGTATGCATGACTTTTCGGTGTATTATGGTCAATTATAAGAATAAATATTGAAAAATGAGAAATTGCGAAAATTACTGTAATTGGAAAGCATATACACTGGGTTTTATTAATTTTGGCAGACACTGTAAGAAGTTCTGATGGAAATGTATGATTTTATATATGATTTTCAATGTATTATGGTCATATAAGAGATAACCCAATTACTCTTTGTGAATCACTTTCACCTCTCTTCTCCTCTCTCTCTCAATAATCACTCCTCCTACCTCTCTCTACAAAACCAAAACTTTTCCGATCATTTTCTTTCCCTCCGGCGGCCGGCCTTTTCGCCGGTCGTCCCGGTTTTATTTTTCTTTTTGTTCTTTCTTGTCCGAATAAGCTTTCCTGGCAGATCTGCTTTTACTTTTTTGTAGTGATGTTGTTTGTTGCTGATGGCCGCCATGGTTCTGCTCAGATCCGGTGTGTTGGTCTCCTCAACGAGCCTGTTGTGTGTGGTCAGGTCATCGACGGTTATGTTAGCCTGCTTTGGGGATCTGTCTTAGATTTGTTAGGTTTTTGTATAGCTCCGGTTAGGATGCTTATGTTCTTCTTTGTAATGTTCTTTTGTCGAGCTACACCTTTTAAATGGTTGTGCCGTACAAAAAGCTCACTTGGGTGATTCCCCCCACCTCTTTTAGGTGTTGCTTTATGTGTCATAGCTATTTGGTGTTGTCTTGTTGTAGCTTAACTTGTTATGTTTCGGATGTAACTTGTTATGTTGTAATTCCCTCCTTTGTGGGGCTTGTTAATGAAATCTCTGTTCAAAAAAAAAAAAAAAAAATATCAGAGAATAAAATATTGGAATAAGAAATAGCGAAATTAATGTAGATCGGAAAGCATAAACACCCAACCCGTAATTTATCAATCATCACCGTCAATTTCATGATGTATGCTTATTTATTAACCCACCACCGTATTTTATAATAATTCGTTTTCTTTGTAAACCGATCATAAACATTGTAGTCGTAATAACTAAATCTAAACTCGTAATATATATCACTTTAATACAAACATACTCACAAACATAAAAAATATAAAAAATAGTTTGAACCAACTTAAGTGGTCTCCCTGCACAACCAAACTAGTTCCAGAATCTACCACCACGCGTGATGATAATGTTGTAACAGGGACGTGGTTCATCATGGTGGATTTGGTGTCCATTACATAACGGCCTTAATGCGATTAATTAAAATTCCGAGAAAAGGACCTAATATTCAAATGTTTGAAGAATACAGTTAGCTTATGACATAGAAAGACAATGAGATGAGACAACATCGATTATAAATTCTATAAAGAATGTAATGATAAAATCTAATTATTCATTTATTTCTTTTCTTGAAAATAAATATATTGCAAACTAAGCGACAAAAAATAAACCATCGCGACGAGAATTTTTTTTATCTTTCAGTAGATAGCCACTTCGATATATACTTCGACAACTTTTTTTTGAGTTTTTTTTGGCTGAAATGTATGCTATGAAAAATCACATGTGATTTTTTCTCTAAAAATCACGTGCCAAGTTTCACAAATCACATGTGATCTTCATAAATCAGATATAATTTAAAATAACAAATGAACTCTGATTTTATAAATCACATATGATTTTTCAAGGCGAAATTTCAACTTTTATAAAGAACTTGAAAAAGAATTCATTGCTAAAGTATTTGGAAGTGTCAAATCTATAGAAGATGTAATTTTAAATTCTCATCATAATAGTATGATTAGTTTCGCATAACGATTAATGTGAGATAATTAATTTTTAAAAAGAGATGAAATGTTGTTTTTTTTTAGTTTGATAAAATAAAAAATTATTAGCCAAAATTTGGTTAATCTGATCTTTAGAGAATTTCTAAACATCTGAAAAACATAAGAAATATAATATAATAAGACATATGCCTAGGCAAATTTTAAAAATAAAATTAAATGCTCCATTATACACCTCTCTACTGTAATAACCTCGTAAATTATCCAGTCATTATTATCTCAAAACACGAAGGTAATTTATTATGAAGAATTTAATTAACCATTTTCACGTCTAATTTTTTTTTTACAACAACACCTGCTACGAAATAATTTTCGCAACAAACAATATGGCAAAATTCATGAATCTATTTTACTAAAACCACCACGTGTACAGACACCGCGATAGTATACGCATAGGTTTAATAATTAAAATCGGGACTCATCAAACCTGAGGTTCGTTTAATTCCCCTTCGAGCAATTTCAAAATAAAAGCATTCTCACACCTCACCCTTTTATTTACCTTCACTTTTTTTTACTTAACACAAATAAAATACCACAACAAAAATATTGCAATTAAAATTAAACACAAAATAGAAAAGACGATAAACATAAAAATAGATAAATATATATCGTACGCCCCATATAACTTTCACTCCATCTTTTTTTTTCCTCTCCATCCTCTCCCCACGCTCCAAACTCTGAAACCCTAAACGTATCACCAACCCCACACTGCATGGCAGATCCGAACTCCCTATGCTGATACGAAGCTCCAAATGGTCCTAACGCATCATCGGGATTCCCTTCCTCCTTGTCTACATATTGGATGTAACGCAAAAGCCAAGNACCTTTCGCATGTGTTTGAAAATCTTGCCTATCTAAATTGTTAGTAGGAGCTGAACTTACAACAGGTTGCCGTTCACAAATAGTGATACCATTCGCTCTAAACCTAGTGACAACCTCAGCAGGCGTAGCGTGTATATTCTCAGCAACATTTATAAGACGCAAACCCGAAATCCGTTCCTCATCAACATCAGAATGATACAAATCAGCTGTTTCAGCCATACCAATATCGGCATAACACGGTTGACCATCAGCGGCATTATTTTTCGGCTTTTTGTTTTGCGTATCTTGTAAAGCCTGGGGTCGCAAATTCCGTGTATCTTGTGCACCA
Source organism: Artemisia annua (assembly GCA_014162995.1). Classification (NCBI taxonomy): domain Eukaryota; kingdom Viridiplantae; phylum Streptophyta; class Magnoliopsida; order Asterales; family Asteraceae; genus Artemisia; species Artemisia annua. Next base: position 144,950 of record LBNU01037251.1, on the reverse strand, counting down.
ATAGTTTGGCCATTTTTATTTGGGACAGCTTTTCTTTTTGTTTTCATTGCGTGGTAACAATTATGAAGAAAGCAAAACAGGAAAAAGAAACAGCAAGTATTGCAAGCGCTAGATAAAACTAATGATCACACATATGCAAATAACCATATACATCTTAAAAGGCAGGGATAGATAGCTTATTATATAAACATCTCAAAAGTAAGGAAAATTTTTGAGAAATCGTCAAGATAAAACTATAAACATACAATACCAGCTTGTAACATCTAAAGAATCTAACCTTGACCATATACATCTTAAAAGGCAGGGATAGGTAGCTTACTATATAAACATCTCAAAAGCAAGGAAAATTTTTGAGAAACCGTGAAGGTAAAACCATAAACATACAATACCAGCTTCTAACATCTAAAGAACCTAACCTTATGAAGAGAAAACGTCAGATGATACAACGTTCAGATGCCTAGGAAGTCGCGCCTTGAGTCGGTTGTTTCAGTGTAGATAAACACGAAAGCATTTATGCAGACACACGGTTAATATTAAAAGAAAGAAAAAAAATAAAAAAAGGCATGGGCGTTAACGGGCTTAATTGCACCATTAAAAAAAAATGCACGGATGCTGATGGGCGTAATTGTAGTAACGACCTTCGACCCAAAGTAGCCCAAAAAGAAAATATTATTCTATGCAAATGGTTGGACGGCACAATGTCTAATAGTATATATAGGGAATTTTTTTTGCTAAACCAAGTCAACAGTATACATGTTTGGGTTTAAAATGAAACATTTGAATATGCACTGTTACCAAAATTGGGCTTTTGTGTACAGATTTGGCCCAGCTGAGTATCCACTAGACCACTATTATATCCATAAATGTTTTTAGTAATCCCTCGTATGACATTACCAAACGTTTGCTAAAATATGAGCTTATATGACTCATGAGTCACGACCAACACAGATTTACCCTTAAAATTGTGAATAAGTAATGCTTTACGTTAAATATATACAGGAAATTACAAGATGGAAGATGTTTGTGATGGACCAAACCCTTTCTATACATATGGACAAATGCATAAGTGCAATATATATCTCCCAATAGCTCAATATATAGTAACTATTGTGTAGAGATACATGATTAATTGGTAATGTAACTTAATTACTTCTGTTTAACCTCTACAAAACTATACAAAAAAAGTCTCCATCTCTTGTTAAGCGCCAGAACTCCCAAAATTCCTATGAACCCTGTAGCAAAACCGCTTGCTATAGCGTAAACCCAAATGATCTCAATGTCATCGTCGTTTTCATCTTTCTCGTTGTTGCTTGTGGTCACTCCAGCCTCGTCGCGTTCACACCTCTTTGGTAATGGACTACCACACAGCTCATTATTTCCCGCATATATACTCGGATCAATAAGTGTCTGGAGCTGACTTCCAGTTGGAATTCTCCCAGACAAGTTATTGTTCGACAGATTTAAATGGCTAAGAGATGTCAAAGATGAAATACTCTGAGGAATCATCCCTATCAGATCATTCCCCGAAAGATCAAGAGACATCAAGGAATTGATATCACCAATTCTAGCAGGAATCTGACCCGTGAGATGATTGTTCGACAAGTTTAAACCAAGCAACCCTGAAAGCAAAGTTAAATTATTGGGTATCTCACCAACCAGTCTATTGCTTGAAAGGTCCATGTTGACTACGTATCTCATTATCGTTGTATACTCGAGCGGTACACCTCTCATTACTTGAATCACACTCTGCTCGAACCCACCAAAAAAGTAAAGGTTTGAGTCACCTCCCGTCATCCCAAGCAAGTTTCCAAAACATCGTGGGATGCTTCCTGTTAAGTTATTCTCTCCAAAATCCATTATCTGAAGGTCAGTATTTTGACAAAGTTCGTGAGGTATCCGACCTGTGAAGTTGTTTTTATGTAGTCTGAGAACTACAAGAAACCGAATCTTTTCTCCTACCCATTTAGGTATGCTTCCAGAGAATTGGTTTTCACCTAAATCCAATACGTCTAAGCCTGTACAATTTGATAAAGTTTCGGGAAGTTCACCATGGAAACTGTTGTTGTTTAGATGTAACCATTGTACCGAAGAACCGAGCTGTCCTAGAGAGCGTGGAATGGTTCCCGATAATCGGTTGGAACTTAATATCATGACCAACATTTCTCGGAAATTTCCAAAGCAATTTGGGAGGTTACCAGATAGCGAATTTCTAGAAAGATCGAGAATGACCAAATCTGTAATGTTACATAATGAATCTGGAATCGACCCGTTTAATAGATTGTTCTTAAGTAGCAACAATCTCGACACTTCAGCATAATCCACCAACCGTTCTGTGTATATCCCTAACGACTCAGCTGGCTTGATAGTTTGGTTGGATGGAAGGTTTTCCAATGTACCGGTGAGAAAGTTGTGAGAAAGATCCAATATGGCAATAACAGGAAGGTTACCAAACCAATCAGGAAGTGGTCCTGAAATGCTGGTATTCGATAGGATTAGTATTACGAGATTAGTTTGTGCTCGAATCCATTGAGGAAACTGTGGTCCGATTTTGCAAGATCCTAGTAGAACATTTCGTATTTGGAAAGGCGGCTCCCAATTGGGTGAAATCTCGAAATTCAAGAAATGGTTTGAGGTTGCAGACAAGTGTTGTAACATGGTTGTGTTTGCGAAATGGGCTTCGGTTACTACACCAGATAACGAATTGTTTGATATATCAAGAAACAAAAGTTTAGAAAGTTGTCCTATCGAATCAGGAAGTGACCCTTGCAATAAATTTGATGATAAATCAAGAAACTGAAGTTCTGTAAGGTTTCCTATTGAGGATGGGATCGAAGACAACGAATTGAAACTCATATACAAGATCTCTAGACTCGATAGTTGTCCTAAGGAGAATGGAATTGCGCCGTTTAAAAGATTTTCAGATAAATCTAATCTTCGTAGCATCGTTAGTTTACCTAAAGACGTTGGAATTGAACCTGTTAGCTGATTTCCAGATAGAACTAATTCTCGCAGACTCGTTAAATTTCCTAGAGTTTCCGGGATGGATCCCGTCAACTCGTAATTGTAATCAAGATACAATCGACGTAACTTCGTAAGCCTTTCTAGTGATGTCGGGATTTGGCCACTTAGCCTGTTATTATCCAAAATCAGTGCCTCGAGGTCATAACGAGCGCATTCAGTAACATTGGTTGATGGCCCAGTGAATCCACCTTCCATAGAATTAAACGAAAGATCCAACCGTTTTAACCGACAAAGCCTCCACAACCCGGTATCTTGAATTCTTGAAAATCTATTTCCAGAAAGATTGAGTTCGGTAACATTCTTAAAAAGGGGAATTGAAGAATTGAGTCTATTGAATGAAAGATCAAGAACTTGTAAAGATGTCATATTTTGTAAAAATAAAGGAAAACTGCCTTCGAATGAATTTGAACTAAGATCAAGTGTTTGAATGGTTGATTTTGTAAGATTAGGATCGAGATGAGTTCGAGCAAAATGAGAATTATTAAGCTCACAATTNGATAATCGGTTGGAACTTAATATCATGACCAACATTTCTCGGAAATTTCCAAAGCAATTTGGGAGGTTACCAGATAGCGAATTTCTAGAAAGATCGAGAATGACCAAATCTGTAATGTTACATAATGAATCTGGAATCGACCCGTTTAATAGATTGTTCTTAAGTAGCAACAATCTCGACACTTCAGCATAATCCACCAACCGTTCTGTGTATATCCCTGCTGGCTTGATAGTTTGGTTGGATGGAAGGTTTTCCAATGTACCGGTGAGAAAGTTGTGAGAAAGATCCAATATGGCAATAACAGGAAGGTTACCAAACCAATCAGGAAGTGGTCCTGAAATGCTGGTATTCGATAGGATTAGTATTACGAGATTAGTTTGTGCTCGAATCCATTGAGGAAACTGTGGTCCGATTTTGCAAGATCCTAGTAGAACATTTCGTATTTGGAAAGGCGGCTCCCAATTGGGTGAAATCTCGAAATTCAAGAAATGGTTTGAGGTTGCAGACAAGTGTTGTAACATGGTTGTGTTTGCGAAATGGGCTTCGGTTACTACACCAGATAAAGAATTGTTTGATATATCAAGAAACAAAAGTTTAGAAAGTTGTCCTATCGAATCAGGAAGTGACCCTTGCAATAAATTTGATGATAAATCAAGAAACTGAAGTTCTGTAAGGTTTCCTATTGAGGATGGGATCGAAGACAACGAATTGAAACTCATATACAAGATCTCTAGACTCGATAGTTGTCCTAAGGAGAATGGAATTGTGCCGTTTAAAAGATTTTCAGATAAATCTAATCTTCGTAGCATCGTTAGTTTACCTAAAGACGTTGGAATTGAACCTGTTAGCTGATTTCCAGATAGAACTAATTCTCGCAGACTCGTTAAATTTCCTAGAGTTTCCGGGATGGATCCCGTCAACTCGTAATTGTAATCAAGATACAATCGACGTAACTTCGTAAGCCTTTCTAGTGATGTCGGGATTTGGCCACTTAGCCTGTTATTATCCAAAATCAGTGCCTCGAGGTCATAACGAGCGCATTCAGTAACATTGGTTGATGGCCCAGTGAATCCACCTTCCATAGAATTAAACGAAAGATCCAACCGTTTTAACCGACAAAGCCTCCACAACCCGGTATCTTGAATTCTTGAAAATCTATTTCCAGAAAGATTGAGTTCGGTAACATTCTTAAAAAGGGGAATTGAAGAATTGAGTCTGTTGGCCGAAAGATCAAGAACTTGTAAAGATGTCATATTTTGTAAAAATAAAGGAAAACTGCCTTCGAATGAATTTGAACTAAGATCAAGTGTTTGAATGGTTGATTTTGTAAGATTAGGATCGAGATGAGTTCGAGCAAAATGAGAATTATTAAGCTCACAATTCGACAAGCGTAACACTAGTAAAGAAGGAGTCATATAAAACAGTACCTTATCAAAATCTCGACCTCCATCAACTTTAACTCTACTCAAATCAAGATGTTCGAGTGAAAAAAGACGTGACACCCATGTGAAATCATCAATAACAAGTTTTATATTATTGCGATCACCAATAGCAAGCACCCGCAACCTAGAAAGATTCCCAATTTGATGAGGAACAACACCCGAAAAGCCAGCAGATGAAAGATTCAAAAATCTGAGTTGTGTCATAGATCCAAGGAACTCAGGAATCGGGCTGTTTTGAAAATAGTTCCCACTTAAATCCATGTAACTCAAACGAGTCAACTCGGACAAAGATGCATTCAACTCATTCGCCTCTAACTGTTCGGCATCGGTTCTAAGATCAAGTCTAGTAACATACCGCGTTGCATTATCACACCCCACGCCGAGCCACTGGCAACAGTTGTTTCCATCCCAAGATGATAGCCGATTAGCAGGGTCCGATATAAGGCTGTTTTTGAATCCGAGAAGAGCTTGCCTCTCATGTTCGAAGCAACCGGAACAAAGATTTGTAGTTGCTAAGATGAAGAAGAGAAAGAACACAACATGGCATAGGTTTTTCATGATCTAGCAGTCAAGCTCACTTTGATTGTAATTTTATTTATTTCATTATGGTTGTAATCTAATCCATATTTTAAACAAGATGATATCATAGATAGGTCAAAATTGTACACATTGACTCTTTCTGCACACGTAGAAAAGTCAAATTTCATTTGCCTAACAAAGTAACAAGTTGTTTTCCCGTTAGCTTCTTAATTTGGTACTAGTATATTATTGTGACCTACAACTTAAAAGTCAAATAGTTTATTTTCTCTAAATAATTAATGCCAACCATTGACTTTCAGTGAGGACAAGCATATTAGTCAAAACTCAAAAGCTTAGACTTTAGTGAATAAAGGAATAGTAATGTTGGCATTACACTAAAAATAGTGAGTACTTATCTTATAGAAAATTGGCACAAAATTAAAAGAAGGTTCACAATAAGCTTTGGAAACTAATATTAATCAAGGGAGGTTCATCAAACCAAGCTCTTTTGTAGAAGAAAATTGCTTAGATTGCTCGCGATTTTATAATATCGAAGCTCATCTCACTAGGGTCCGTTGCTTGCAACTCGACCTGGATCCCATCCAATTCTCTCTTGAATCTGTCTTTAGAACTCGCATACACCATCTTCATCCTCACCCTTGATGTATCTGGTGACCTGAAATAATATCATTATCAATGTTCTTATATCAACAAGCGAAAATAAATAGACACATAGAAANCCAGCGAAAGCTGACCCTTTTAAGCATGTATTTCTCAGGTAATTAGAAGTTTGCTTTCACTACTTGGACAAAGGTTATGCTGCTTGGATTTTGGCTTGGGTCGAGATATCGATGGAACTCTGATGTTATTTTATTTGGACCTATCTACTTTTATTAACTATGGGCTTTCCTTTTTAAAAGATTTTGGATGAATGTAAACTTTAACTTTAAGTTGACCTTGTTTACATTTGCATCTATGTTATCTTGTTATCTATTCTTGTGATGATACCAATTTCCCGTAGCACCTTGAAAACTTGTAAGTCTTCCGCTGTACGAATTTTGGGGGTGTTACAATTATCACACCCCACGCCGAGCCACTGGCAACAGTTGTTTCCATTCCAGGATGATAGCCGATTAGCAGGGTCCGATATAAGGCTGTTTTTGAATCCGAGAAGAGCTTGCCTCTCATGTTCGAAGCAACCGGAACAAAGATTTGTAGTTGCTAAGATGAAGAAGAGATAGAACACAACATGGCATACGTTTGTCATGATCTAGCAGTCAAGCTCACTTTGATTGTAATTTTATCTATTTCATTGTGGTTGTAATCTAATCCATATTTTAAACAAGATGATATCATAGATAGGTCAAAATTGTACACATTGACTCTTTCTGCACACGTAGAAAAGTCAAATTTCATTTGCCTAACAAGTAACAAGTTGTTTTCCCGTTAGCTTCTTAATTTGGTACTAGTATATTATTGTGACCTACAACTTAAAAGTCAAATAGTTTATTTTCTCTAAATAATTAATGCCAACCATTGACTTTCAGTGAGGACAAGCATATTAGTCAAAACTCAAAAGCTTAGACTTTAGTGAATAGAGGAATAGTAATGTTGGCATTACACTAAAAATAGTGAGTACTTATCTTATAGAAAATTGGCACAAAATTAAAAGAAGGTTCACAATAAGCTTTGGAAACTAATATTAATCAAGGGAGGTTCATCAAACCAAGCTCTTTTGTAGAAGAAAATTGCTTAGATTGCTCGCGATTTTATAATATCGAAGCTCATCTCACTAGGGTCCGTTGCTTGCAACTCGACCTGGATCCCATCCAATTCTCTCTTGAATCTGTCTTTAGAACTCGCATACACCATCTTCATCCTCACCCTTGATGTATCTGGTGACCTGAAATAATATCATTATCAATGTTCTTATATCAACAAGCGAAAATAAATAGACACATAGAAAACCATGTGTGTATGCCGTGTACCAAGCAATGAAGAAAATCTTGCTTTTCTGACAATTTTCATCGGTAGTGAAGTCAAAATCAAAGACAGCATAGCGGCATTCATTGCCAGGAAGAGAGTTTGTGAAATCCTCGTAGGTTTCGGTAGGGCCACCAATCTTGTCAATCATCACTTTTTGCTCCTCGATCTTGAAAGTAATATATCGGTAGTTTCTCTTTGCTTTTAGTTCCAAAAACTTTAACTTGCATTCATCGTCAACAGCCATCCCAGATGCCGCGTTCGCCTAATCCACAAATCATTACAACAAAAAACAAAAATGGAAAACACATGGAATTGAAATACATTCGCATGCACATGCATAACTGGATCATGATCAATGTAAATCATAGAAACTTTCTTAAAAAGATTAAAGTAAAATATAAAAACAAGATTATGAAAGGATGCATACCATGGTTGGTAATGTAATTCAGAATCAGGTGAAAAACAAAAATGCAAAAACAGGAACAAAGGGTGAGAACTGAGTATAGAGAAGATCCTTCAAATCTGGAAAACAATTAAACTTTTTTTCAAGAAAATGCGGGGAAAGTAGAGATTTTTATGGTTTACCATTCATTACTCATATTATGACCAACAGATATTCATTTTGGTGTTTTCATTTTTACCCAAGTTTATAAGGTTTTGGTGGATCTTGCCAGTTGTGTGAAGAGAATTATTTACAGATAGTATTGGTTGTGTCATGTTATATTGTTATGTGGAAAATACTACCTTTTTTTTTTTTTTTTTTTTTNTTTTTTTTTTTTTTTAAACCATGGTCTACGACTTTTTAGCCAACTAATCCACACGAGTTTGAACCTACCAACAGGGAATACTGATTTTAAAAATTGTGCTTTAATCACTTCATTTATGTTACGTATCATGTCTACAAGTTAACATGATGTAAATGAATGTTTGTTCTATAACGAATCATGTTAGTATGACTAAAAGAATCAAAACTTGAATATTCTCAGGTTTAGTTACTTAAATTCCAAGTTGTTATATTCAATCTAATTATTTTGACCCGAAACTCGCTAGTTTATTTGATCATGAAACTGCTGGATCTTTGATGATGAAACACTTTGTTGATTCATCATTCAATTTTTTGTGGCGTTTGGTTGAAGGTTTCTCCAAGATCCGAAATCTTTGTTGCGAGTGTTCAGTCCAGGCGTTTTCTAAAATGAATTCTATTAAAAAAAATATGTTAAAAAAGTAAAAGAAGGAAGAATTAAATGATTTTACATGTGTTTCTTTTTTCTTTTTCTTTCTTTTTTAAGTTTTGGGGGAGAAAAAATCTCATAAACCGTCCTTGGAGACTTTTTATGTATTTATCATAGGTTGCTATAAAGAAGATGAAAAGGAATTATTATGTCCGGTAAAATGTATAAACTTGAGGGAAAGTATTTTTATGTTTCTAATTGTTATTTTTCCTTATTGAAACTCGGTTATTACCACTGTTTTTGAAAATTATATTAGAACAGTATGTAACTAGCTTGACTGAATTTGTCATATGATGATTTTCGAGGGTTGATTTTGTCACTTTGAGCTCAAGTATGATCCACTTTTGAAAATTGCTTCTCCGGCCTCGGTTTGTTGAACTCTTTTCCAAATCCCGTGCTCGTTTTGTCTTTTTGACTTTGTTTTTGTCCAAATTTCACATATCCGTACATGCACATTCATAAACACAAAAACACATATATCTTTGACGTATTTGATTAGTTTTTGATATTTTAAGTCCGTTTTTTGTCAAATAAAAGTATGTGTATGCACACATACCAGGATTGTATTAGGATTTGGATTTAGTATTGGTTTGAAAGTATAGAAAATAAATGATAATGCAAATTGTTGTTTGTTTGATATATTAAGATTGGAATTAGATTAAAAAAATATAACAATGAATAATGCCCACTTGTTTTAAGAAAGACAATACTTAAAACGTGATTATTTGATTATCACGTTTTCAAAACGTGGATAATCAATTTATGGTGTTTGGCAAACAACTCTAATAATCACTTATCTACGTTATATATCATCCAAAACGTGGTTTTGCAACTGCTTATTGGGAGTTACTTTTGCATAACGTGATTTTGTTTCATCAGTTTCAAAACGTGAAATCAATCCCAAACACCCCCTTAAAAGAAATTCATATAAAGTGAAACCGGATCTATTAGGTTAACACGTTTCAAAAAAGAAAAATAAAAGAAATAAAGATAAATAAAAAAAATTCTAATCAAGGGTGTGAGACCGGATCTTAAAACCAAAACCTACATAACAACCAAATCTAAAACCCAATCCCACTCCCAAAAACCATAAACCATTACTTTTCCCGCTAATACTTGTAATTCTTTTCATTTCATTCTAGCTTTGACATTAATACTCAATCCGAGTAAATTGTGTTGACTAATTCCTATTATTATTACTAGTACTAGTAATTCTCCGATAATCTGTAATCTAGGGTTTGTATACCCACATTTGAGGCTTTTCAAATTTTACGATTAGAATTTAAGGGGGCTTTGATCGGGTTGCCGTTCATTTATTTGAATACAAATCTGTACTTTTCGATCATGAGTGCGTTTTATTACAGTAATAGTCGGAAAAGGAAACAACAGGTTTTCGCTCCTCGTGACCCACAGACGTTCGCCGTGGAGTGGAACATTGAAGAAAAAGACGCAGCTGTCCCTCTCCTATGATGTAGATGAAGACAATTATGGGACGTTTATGAGTTTGTTATTAAGATGGTAACGAACGGAAGAGATTTCGGGTACACTCGACTTGATCTAACGGCAAGAAGAAAAACCATAGCGATCATGGTCCGGAACCGAACACTTTATGTCGTAGCCGTCCATGATGGTAAACATCTCTATGAAATCGGGTACAAGGAGCATCACCACCGATTTTTCGAGCCAGCTTGTTTCACCGAGTTTGGCGAAAGATATGACGAGATGTTCACAACGAGAAACTTTATGGTCACGTTCTAAGTCGTGACGTACTTCGTGCTAAGATTATTAATATTGCTAATCCCGGGTTCTTGTTGGATTAAAACCTCCCTGGCTCCGGGAACATGAGTGCAAAAATACCTGCGCTCTCCCTCCATTTCCAACAAGAACTCGGGTTATCAGCGATATTAATAATCTTAACATGAAGTACGTCACGACTTAGAACGTGACCATAAAGTTTCTCCGTTGTGAACATCTCGTCATATCTTTCGCCAAACTCAGTGAAACAAGCTGGCTCAAAAAATTGGTTGTGATGCTCCTTGTACCCAATTTCATAGAGATGTTTACCATCATGGATGGCTACGACATAAAGTGTTCGGTTCCGGACCATGATCGCTATGGATTTTCTTCTCGCCGTTAGATCAAGTCGAGTGTACCGAAATCTCTTCCGTTCGCTGCCATCTTAATAAACAAACTCATAAACGTCCCATAATTGTCTTCATCTACGTCACAGGAGATGGATTTTACAGCTGGTCTTTCTTCTTCAATGTTCCATTCCGCGGCGAACGTATGTGGGTCACGAGGAGCGAAAACCTGTTATTTCCTTTTCCGACTATTACTGTAATAATACTCACTCATGATCGAAAAGTACAGATTTGTATTCAAATAAATGAACGGCAACCCGATCAAAGCCCCTTAAATTCTAATCCTAAAATTTGAAAACCCCGAAATGTGGGTATACGAACCTTAGATTACAGATTATCGGACAATTCACTCGGATTCAGTAAATTAATGTCAAAGCTAGAATGAAATGAAATGAATTACAAGTATTAGTGGGAAAAGTAATTGTTTATGGTTTTTGGGAGTGGGATTGGGTTTGAGATTTGTGTGTTTATTGTGAGGGAAGAAGAGTGATATACATGTGTGTTTTTTTAGATGGGAGTGTTGGTTGAGTGAAGTAAAGATGAGTGAAATAAGTGTAGGTGGGAGTGTTAGTTGAGTGAAGTAAATGTGACCTAAAGATGATCCGCGTGAAACTAATTGAGGGTCCAAGTTTGATGTTCAATTGTTGGTTTAAATGTTCACTGATATGTTGAATTTATTGTTCATTTATTGAACCTTCAACTACCTTCTCAGTCTCTTTTTACTGTTGAGTATTGTTAGTGTTGAAAAGTTGCACTAGTTTGCCAATGACTTCTATGGTTGAACAAACCAGTTCAAGTGAAAAACAAATCATGAACAAATCATGAACATCAAACTGAAAAACATTTTTAGATTTATAAAATCTACATCTTATCAAATTAACGTACTCAAATCTTTCTTTCATTATTATTTTTCATCAAAAGGAGATATAGATTAAAAATAAGGTTATGTTATGTAATCTTTATTAGCACTTCCGACCTATTTCGATCAATATGATTTTATCATTTTAAAACTAAAGTAGAACGACAATACCCAATCCCGCCAGGGCAGGGTAAGGAGGACGTAAAAATGTACTGATGTAGACGGTCACAACTCTATCCGAGACTAGTGTCGGAAGACTGCTTACATTTACCCATACACTATAAGATGACTAACTTTGAGCACAGCCAAACACCCATCAGAGTAAGTGTTTAGTTATAAAGGAGACTCTAAATCAGAGTGACTGGAAGTGTAGCAAAAATTTGCATATGTTAACAGCCATTTACTATCTAATATCGAGTTTACACTCATTAACACATAAAATAACAAATATGAAGAGTTCAAAATTGCATCCAGAGGATTGAAAGTAAAAAAATTAACCCATAAAGTTAACCACTTTGGTCCCTTGTTTCTTCTTTGATTTTACTATTGTTGCGTTGGAAGCAGCATCAGCATTTGGTTCAGAAATCTTTTTCTCTTTACCATCATCTATCATCGTAAAGTCATCCTCAAGATCATCACCACTCGAAAACTTGGTCACCTGCCCTCTCGCTATACTTTCAATTCCAGTTGCTAAGATCCATAAAAACAAATACAAGTGTAAGAAATCTTCTTCCAAGAGTGATCAAACTTCCTAATTTCTAGATGGCTCAAGTGTAATGAAAATGCCAATTATATGGTCATTCTTGATTTGGGGTCAACATCATAAACAAACAGTATCCGTTATTATCAACGTTTGAAGGATCATGCCACGTTAACCTTAAGACATGCATAAGGCAGTACATGTCATTTCCATCTCTATTTAATGCACGGAGCTTTATTTCAATACTAGATTATACACCCGTGTAATACCCAGGTGTAAAAAGAATATTTGAGATAAAAACAATCTATCAATTAAATTTTTTTGATCATTTTGCAATATGAAATGTGCATTTATAAACATATAACGTAACATAAATTCTAAATAGCACAAAAATCTGAAGGAATTGATAGAAGAATTTGTAAGAATTATGTTAATTACTTAATTAGCATGTTAGTACCTATGCATTCATTTTGCTTTCTTTCGGATACAAATCGCTTCAAAGTCGAGTTTATATAGGAATGAAATGAAGAGATGTAACGGTTCGTAAAGATGTGGGGACAAGTAACCAAATTGGGTGTGACCGCCAGAGTAATAAACTGGTTATGTGTATTGTGACGATTTGAGAAACATTGTGACTGTTATAAACATAGTTTAAATAACAATTTAATTGTTGTGATCAATGGTACATGGCAAAGTGTTGAACGATGCGGAATTGAAGAGGGTTGATAAGTGTGTACTGTGTAGGGTAATTAAAAGTGAAATTGCAATATAGTTTAAAAAATAATTTTAGAAATGCGTACGAAAAGATAGCTTGAATGATTGACACGTGGCTTTATAAAACTGTTGTTTATTAGGGATAGGATTTCTATTTGAGACCACACTTTATAAGTAGAACTGGTAAACGATCCATCAAACATAAGCAAAAAAGGGTGCAGTTCCTTGTTTGTGGAATTGAAAGAACAGGCCTGGGATAGAAATGAGCATAAAGTATGCTACTTTTATAATCCAAAACCAACATTTGTATTTCACTTCTACTTGTATGTTGTCAAGTTGAGCCATTTTTGTGAGACTTTGAAGAACTCAAGTCAATATTGAAGCTAAAAGTCAGGCTATACTCATATCGCACCCTTTCACATGCCATAAAGAGAGTAGCAAACAATTGGTAAAAAAAAAATTCTTACATCTTTTTCCGAACTCATTGGACATGCCAGAACTTCTATTGCCTTTGTTTGGACAATCTCTCGCCAAATGTGTCACACCTCCACATAATTTGCAACACCCTCCCTATAAAAGAACAATATGTTATGTAGGGAAATTTTTAAGATTAACACCTAAAAGGATATCCAGCACGAGCACACTAGATATAAAACATAAATAGTACTCAAACATACCTTTGGATAAATTCCATGAGCATTTTTGGGGCAATCCTTACTCAAATGTCCTTGTTCTTTACAAATAAAGCAAGTTGCATATTTTGTTCCCCCTGCATCATTATATATGTTCATCAAATTAGCATACAGTTCTAAAAAGATATGCAACACTGCTGAGTATGAAATCATCTTAAAACAAGATTTAATCGCCTTAAACAAGAAAAGGAACATGATAGCGAGCGTTTGTGGTTACAGTATAACCATATTAGAAAGGGCTCAAAGGTGACAAACAAATCAAGATTGTGCATAATAGCCCTAAGAGGATGTTTAAAGGTGTGTTTTCAGATTGATCATTTTGGATTCAATGATCCAAATCAGAATCAGATCATCGGTTGCTTTTATAGCTAGGGGTGAGGTTAGTTAGGCAATTATCCATTTATCGACAAATGGCAAGCATTGAGCCTATTGGTTTCACACACAATACGTTTCCAGAACAACCATTCATCTTATAAGAGTAACACCACAAACATATAATACATAGAAACCATTATGTACTTATTTGACAAATTCGACACCTTTAAAAATTTTGAACTCCTCAACAGTAGAATTACTTGATTACTTGTAAAAGCATTGCCCTAGCACTTAAAACACATATCATTAAGCAAAATCTTTATGTTCGCATAACATCATTATCAGAAACTTCCAATGTGGGTCGACCTGGCTCTACCAGAGGTACAAGTACATATAGTATCACACAGATTAGTCAAGACTTTAATGCAACCTACAATAGTACAGTAATTTTCCATTAATGTACAGCCGGTCTTTTTCAAACCAAAATGAAGTCCTTAATACTATGAGCATGCTTGTCTATACACAGGTCATGAGAATGATGGAATACAGGAATGCCAATTTGATAGTTAATATACTAAACCGGTCTAATAATGATTTTGAAAACATACTTCTGAGCCCAAGGATCACACGTAACCCCTATACAGTGTGCATACCCCACCAACGAGTCCCAAAATCAAGGTGGATTTTCACTAAAATAATTCAGGTAACGCCCAGGCTTGAACGGGCATCTCACTTGTGAATTTTCACCTCCTTAACACTAGGCAACTCAGCACACACAGACTTGTTACAGCATAAATGCATAGTATTTACATCCATGTAATCTTATCTTATAGAAATCCATCCTAAAAACTGTAGACAAGCCAATAACACAAGACCAGTAGCACGACACTAACTATCAGGCTACCACAAGTGTTTAAAGAAATCTAAACACAATCAATGATCATCCATATACTCAACCTCAGCCAATAAACTTATCTGCAAGAACAACCACAGCTAAGTGAAACACAATCTACCAAATCATACAGCACTAATTATTATCCCTTACATTATTCAGCTAAAATATTACTTACTAAAATCAAAACTCGACTAACAATCATCAATAATTCACTAAAACTCAATCTGTGTAAACAAACTTATCACAAGCAACAACCACAGCAAGCTGCAAAAAAATCTAGCAAATTATCCTAAGCAGCGTGGCGCGAGTAAATTGCAATGCCCCCAATGCAAAGAACATGTGCCTACACTTGAACCAATACCTCAGATATGAATTCCAAACCTCAATATCATCTTTATTAAGGCGTCTCCTTACTTGATTATCCAGAAAATATATCCTATGCTAAATAACTAGAAAGTTCGTGAGCTTTTTAAGGCAATCTAAACACCCCTAAACTACAAATACTTACAACGGTAGCATCAACCAAAGGTCAGTAGAAGGAAAGTTACCGTCTTCAAGAGGTTGGGGACACCTAGCAAGAGAATGCCCAAATCCTCCACAATTATAACATAATTTCTGATCAACGTTGTCCTCTTTCTTGTCAGGGCAATTCTTGAGACTGTGACCACGCTGCCGACATAACAAACATATCTGCAAACACATTTTCAAGAGCCGTCAGTTCACACAACATCTTAATAAGTCAACAATCACATTTTCATAAATGCATTGACCAACCAGAAACATGACGCCCAATCACTGTTAAAATCAACATAAACCAAAATAGCCTGCAAGTAACTATCCAGTTTCTAGTATTTAGGTAACCTACTTCTGTCTAGAGGCTGTTAGGAAATGCTTTTCTTCCTGCTTATCTGCTTAGTTTTAAGCACTTAAGGGGTTTAAGGTGTTTGGATAATCGAAACTGCTTCACATGGTTATTTCAAAGTGCTTATTTATCCTTTCATCTATCATAAAACCCATTATATATGAAACAGACAGTAATTTCTATAAAATTTCACTTTTCTCGGGTCTTAATGCATTTTTACACAATAAGCAAATCCAGACACTATTTCCCTAAACTGCTTATAAGCAGAATACTCAAATAATCACTTTATACTACTTCATCATAATGAAGTTATGTAAGCTGGAAAGTGTCAAAATAAGCCACAAAAAGTGAGCTTATGTAACATAAGCCCAAAACCAAATAAGCCATAAGCCGGCTATATAATCCGAAACAAACACCCCCTTAGGAATAATCAAATTCATAAACTATAACAAACACACAAAACTAAAACCAATAACATAGAGGGTGTTTGTTTAAGCTTATATGTGGGCTTACTAGCTTATTTGATTTCGGCTTATATTACATAAGCCTCAATTTTTCGGCTTATTTTGTGACTTTTGGACTTATATAAGCTTATTATATCATAATAAGCTTGTGTAAGGCCATAAGTGTTGTAATAAGCCAGAAAATTGAGGCTTATGTAATATAAGCTGAAATCAAATAAGCTCATAAGCCCACATATAAGCTTAAACAAACACACCAATAACATAAAAAAAGCAAACCTTATGTTTCTCCCACTGGGCTTTTTCAGGACAGTTTTTAGCAATATGATTATCAGCTTTACAAATGAAACAGCTGTCACCAGGTTTCATTCCTGGTATCCTAAGTGGGTGTTTCTTAGTACTACTTGGTTTCTTGGGGTCATTTTTCTTGCGTTTGAACTCACTGTTTTTCTTCTTCTTCTTTTTTTTATTCGGGTCTTTTGGAGGAGTTGGTTCGGGTTTTGGAAACAAGTCCGGGTTTTCTTGCTTGAATTTTCTTCTTGCTAATATTTGTCTTTTGCTCACCATTTTTGTTGAACAACACAGACACAAACAAGATGATGTGTGAGGTTATCAAATGAAGAGGAAGGGTTTAGGGGTTGGAAAGAATGTCTGGTTTTTGGGCTTTTTTATGAGCCCATAGAGTGGAAGCCCAAATTTTGCCAATCAACAAGTCCATCATATAGGACATCCAGGATCGGGTAATATCCACAATAACCGAAAAACAAAACCGAACCGAATTCATAATCGAACCGAACCGAACTAAATATTCCCTTATCGGTTTGGATATGAGTTTGCCAATGAAAACCGAGAACCGAACCGAAAACCGAATTCTTATAAATATATATTTTTTCTATGTATTTATATGAAAAAAATATTACTAAAACTCTTTCTTAGTATAAATATGACATTTTACTATGTATTTATATGAAAAAAAAATTACTAAAACTCTTTTTTAGTATAAATATGTCATTATTTAAGTTTGAAGAAAAAATTTTGTGCTAAAGACATATATAATTAAATAAAAAATAATTAAAATTATGTAATTTGGGTTATTCGGTTCGATTTTCGGTTATTCGGTTCGGTTGAATCAAATTTGAATTCGGTTCGGTTCGGTTTTCGGTTTGAACCAGAAAAGTTTTTTAACCGAACTAACCGAACCGAATAATCCGATAACCGAACCGATGAACACCCCTACATCAAGTTTATATAGTTTCTTAAACTTTGTTGCAGGGGTGTTCATCGTTCGGTTAATTCAGTTAAAAAAAGAAATTTTTGGGTAAAACTGAATCGAATCGAATTCAAATTGTAGTAACCGAATCGAAAACTAAATTTGAATTCAGTTCGATTTTCAGGTTGAACCAAATACTCTGAATTACATAATTTATATTTTTTGAAAATTAATTTATATATGAAAAAAAGTACTTCGAGCTTAAACTATGTTTAATTTATACTAAGAAAAAAATTTAATGGTCTTATTGTCTAAACATATAAAAATATAAATATTTATATGAATTCTGTTTTCGGTTCGATTCGGTTATCATTTTGCCAAATTCATAACTGAATTTTGACACATTTGGTTCAGTTACAAATTCAGTATGATTTTTTTCACTCCTGTTCAGTTTTGGGTTTCGGATCCTGTGGATATTACTTGAAATGTGAACACCCCTAGTTTTTTAAACTTTCTTGGTTTTTTTATGTAATGTATATGCCATATGGAGAAAACCTCGTTAGGTAAACATTTTGGTGGTGGCGAAGTAGGATTCGTAATTGTGAAAGATTTACCCTACTCGGAACCTTAACGGAAAAAAAATAATAATAATAAATAAAAAACATCAGATAATTTCTCACTATTAGCAAGTTCACATGTGAATGCCGACTTTGAATATGCACAAAGTTTAAAAATGACCACTCTTTACCAAGATCGATCTTAAACACGTATGTTTTCCTAAAAGGTTAAGGTCTAACGGAGCCCAACAAACGCATTGGCTTTTAGGTTATTACACTATTTAAACAAGGGGTCAGAGATCATTTCGACCTCGATATAGTTTGGGGCCTTTTCTTCTTTTTCTAAGACAAGTGATAAATCACGTGTCACTACATTCAAGTATTCAACTACAAATACACATCAACAAGGAATTAGGTTGTCGCGCATTGTGGCGGAGCCAATTTAAGTATGTTATTTGTTGTAGATTACTTTTTGATTGTTTGATAAAGGATTAGGCTTCCTCGTGTTGCAGCCGAGCTAATTTGTTTCAATTGTTATGTTTGGTCTTTAGTTTTAGGTTTCTATGAGTTTGGTCTTTTATAATTCATTGCATATTTGTTATGTCCTTTTGATATGATATGATCAAATTTAATAATTAATCATCTAACATTAATTAAAATGAAAGTTGGCTTGCTCATCGGGCGGGGCTTGAAGCTAGTATATATATTGCTTAACAGAAAGACATAATGATATGAACTTACGAAGTATTTCAATTTCAAATTTATGTGCAACAAAGTACCTACAGTCATTAGTGGAGCACATCCATTTTCAACCTATTGATCCTAGTATCATTATAGGATCACATCCATTTTCGACCTATTGTTGATAATAATATACAAATATTCTCCTTATTTTGTTCACACTGAAAGAACTTTTAGAAATAATACAAATCGTGTGTGTTAATAACAGATTTGTTAAAGTTTGGTAAATATTTAATCTTGGAGAATAAGATAGGGTTTTAGTATAAATATTGGCCAACTCTCATTCGTTTGTAGACACAGAATAACGCAACTCTAGACAGCCGAATTCCAGCATTCTCTTCGATCAGAAACACGCAAGATTTCCGTGATCTTTCAGGCAAGTAAGTCAAGTCCGGCTGTACAACGGCTTTGGACGTTGTACCCTGGGAAACAGACGGCGAATCTGTTTTAAGGGAATCGTGTTTAACACGAGCCTCGTCGTTTACTGCTTATTATTTACTTATCGTTCATAGTGTCTGTCTTCTGCTTCTACTCCATTCTGTCTGCATTTTATTTACTGTTATTTACTTTCTGTTAATTTTATTTATTGATTGTAATCCGTATTATTTTAATAAAAGTGTATACCGTTTCCCACATCAAGTTCATTTTATATAAATTTATAAAATTAGCCCGTTCATCGACAAGTCTAGGATCTGGTTATGTTATAAAGACACAACATCTTACCTTTTATATAATAAAGTAAAACCTTATTTTGTAGGTTTTTCTTTTTGAGGAAAAGATTAATATAAATTAGCACAAAACATAATACATGATATAAGCTCCCTCAGTAAGAGCCAGGTTACAACATACAAACAAACTATTCTATTTGATTGCTTCAAAAACTGTAAATTTTCTAGCTTTTGACATAAGTTAACAACTCATTTATTACTTGTAATAACTAAATTAGTTTTCTTATTTTTTGAAGACGTAGAAAATATTCAGTGTAAAAAAATATTTAATTACTATCCGGCCTGTTCCTTGGCCCGCAAGGCTAAATTTATTAACTACTTGGTCAACAACCATAAACAAAACTTGTACCCAAGTTTAAGACTACTTTTCGCTATAAATTTCCACAATAAAAAATAGAATTGGAAGACCATAAAAAATATAATGGCAGAAGTGCGGGAATTCAAGATTTTCAACTCCAAAAAAGGAGATATTCAAGCCGATGGCACATGGCAAAGTTTCGATATATGTCTGTGGTGTTACAGCGTATGATCGTGGTCACATTGGTCATGCACGTGCCTATGTCTCGTTTGATGTACTCGTTGGGTATAGAAATGTTCGTGTTTTTAAAATTTTATGCTTAGTTTGTATGGTTGATGTGTTGCCAACTAAGTTATTGCATATAATGCTTTTTTGTTTTAGGTACTTGCAACATTTGGGATATGAAGTTAAGTGTGTGCATGCGGAACTTTACCCATGTTGACAACTCCAACTCATCTATATCTTCAGTGGCTTCACCATTACTTAGTTGAAGATCGGGTATATCGATGACCATATCATCGTTCCTATCATTGTCATATATCGATGACCATATCATCACTCCTATCATTCTCATGTACACGTTGACAATCATCGTCCGTGGGAATGTTTCTCAACGAGCACTAATGAAATAGTTGCACTGCACCCGACATTAATTTGATCACGTTAGTGAACTTACCTTGGTGAACTTTGACAGTGTTTTGTTGTTGGTCTAATTACGTTGTTTATAGTCACTTCGATCACGTTAAATGGGCTTATCAGTCATGAATTTGATCATTCACATCTTAAAAAAAATAATAATAATAAAAAAATAAAAAATAAATAAAAACAACAAAAACATACTTGGGTCTTCTTCTTCAATCTTCACCTGCAAACACACACTCTACCTGCAAAATGCAAAATGCAAACACAAGTTTAGAAAGGAACTAATTAATAATGATTAAATAAATCAAAAAGATGCAACGTACACATTATCAGACTTTTTGTCAGATTTTTTACTCGTCGTGGCCACGAGTAGATGCTCAACGGCGAGCTCCTCGTGTTGTGGTGGCGAGCTTCAACGAGGCAAAAGCCTCCTCCACGTAGGACGACGAGAAGGCACGGCGAGCCCACACCTTGTGCTCTTAAAGTACCATCTTTATAGGTTTGAAACTATCATGCAAATAATATTTTTAAAGTACCATCTTTATAACTTGAGACACACTCATTGCTCCCATTGCTATTTAACTACTGTAGTATTTATAGTTTTTATACCTTTTGACGATTTTTCTTGTTTATTTTATAGTGGAATAGGCCAGAATGGATACAAATTATGGTATCATGACCTAATACTTAATTTATGGTATAACTGTTTGATGTGTAGTGGGGGATTAACGTGGAGTTAAATATGATTGAGCAAGTTGTTCGTAGCTTTGGTTGGTTCCAAGACATGTTTTTCAAGTATATGCACGCTGTTGCATAAACAATTATTTGACGATAAAATTAATATTAAACTTAATAAAGTTATAATGAAAGGATTCCTTAAATCCCACACCCTCAAAACAAACGGGGCCTCAATGTATGATAAATTTTAGTTCTAATGATATGTGTGTAATACAAATATGAATCATAGACATACGAATTAAATGACCTCCAAAATGAAAGTAGGTGAATCACCAAAATTATCTCCCGCTACTCTAACTCAAAATCTTTCCATCCACAATTGAAATCAATACGCTGTGAGTAGAAAAGTAGCTAAAAAAAACTTGTGGAGTGTATATTGAATATAAACAATAATAACCACATATCAAGGCTATTATAACACTGATATCATCAATTTTTCGTATAAAGTATACACTATGAAACTACACAACTTTATTTTGGATGGATCATCCTTATTTCAGTAACCAAGCTAATTTTAAACTGTTTACTTATGACTAAGCCGACTTAATCTCACAAAACTTAAACAAACCAAATAATTAATGTAATAAAGATGCAACACTCGAGTGACAGAAATGAAAAATTAAGAGGCTAAACTAATTAACCCCAAGACCACCAAGACAAGCAAACAGAAAGAAGCTTTTATTCATTCATGCATCCCATTGAAAGAAGCTTTTATTCAAGTTTGAATGTGGTCGGGGGTTGCAAGAGTGCAAGAGCTTCACCATCGTGCAAATTCTTAGAGTACCTCAGTTTCCTGTAGCCTTCGCAATCGATAAGGAGGAACAAGCGAGGGTAATGATCATCCACAAGTTCTGGTAACGGCTCAAGTATCTCAGCTAGTCCTGTAACGAACGATGTAACTGATACTCGTGACTTCTGCAGATGTGGAATATTGGCTAAAAAAAAATAATAATAAATAAAAAAAAAAATGGGTACAAATTGCTACCTCTAGTTATAACCTTGACGAGAACCAACACTAGTTTGACCAGATCCATCATAACCTTGATGAGAACCAACATTAGTTCGACCAGATCTGTCATAATCTTGACGAAAACCAACACTAGTTTGACCAGATCCGTCATCAGCTTGATGAGATCCGGCACTACGTCCACCAGATATGTCATAACCTTGACGAGAACCAACACTAGTTTGACCATATCCGCCACCAGCTTGATGAGATACGGCAGCAGGTTGACTGTCACCGAGACCAAGTTGATCTTGATACCTGGGAAGCAGATTGATCATACCTGGATGAACCATTGAAACATGTTGTCTATTAAAAGGTTGACCATACCCGTAAGCAGATTGACCATATCCGACAACAGGGAGAAATTATTCAGGTACACGAGCTTCTAATTCAATCTTTGGTTAAGCTTGTACCCACAATGGGGTTAAGCTTAGAATTCATGTTATGTCATCATAAGTTGGGGTTTGGTTAAATTTAGTGTAATATATCAAGTTGTGATTTTTAGAAATCACTAAGAACTTATGTTAGTTATGTTATATGATAAGTGACGGGTGCGCTAGTACGAAGTTATAACACCATTTTGTGGTGTTAGATTTTGAAAAGAAAAATGATGTTAATAGTCGTCCGCGAAACCAAACGCCCCCTTATGTTTTTAGTAAATTCTAATCAAACATTAGTAAATCCATCAAAATTCTCTCTATCAAACTGAGGTTAAATAAACAGTTCTACTTTCTTATTATTTTAATCTTACAATATTAGATCACGTAGTTCACAGAATTCTTCAAATAATGATGAGCTTATTACAAACTGTTAAAGGAAAGACAGCCAAGCTAGGGTCGCTAAGGTTTTTCAGTAACTACGATTCATTTTAGAACAAATCGCAAAATGTATCACAAACTTGGTTAATCAGTATGATTTATGAAGGTAAACACTTGAATGTTGAAAAAACTTGCTTTGTATTTTCATATAAACATCAAATAATACGAGTATTCACAAACAAAACAAAAGTCTAACCTGTGGTTATCATTATGAAGGTAGTCTACTCCACAGAAAAAACCGTTGTCAAGACAAAAAGAGTCCATCGCCTGAAAGAAATCAAAAGCCATGAGCTAGCTCGATCGAGAGTAGTGTTTGCTTGTAACGGGAGAAAGGACTTTGCGTGTTTACTGGTGGAAGAAGATGGAGCTGGTGTGGATGTATGTCTGTGTTTTAGGGTGGATATAAAATGTGCCTGTGGGGCTTTAAGTTGATGAAGAAGTAGTTGGGAAGAAATAACTCACATTCAACATGGTAGTTTGAAGAGTTAATTTAAGTTGCTAGACTAGAGCCATGTTTTTACGCACAACCATAGGTTTCAATGTGGGAAATATTTACACCAATCAGTTACTCCGTATATAACTGACCCATCATTTCATACCTGTGAAAATTTTGCTATTGTGCTCTGTGCTCATGAAAAACAACACGTACCCATTCTTTTCTACTTTTATCTTTTTGACTTATGAAAACACATGAACACCGACTATTTAATTTGAGCAACTATATTTTACATAACCCGTTAATAATGATTCAACAAACATGATGTTATTAATGGCTATGGGGAGGATATAGTATATGCATGTAATTCATCAATCTTAGCTTGTTCAAATAGATAACTAAAAGTTGAGTATTAGAAATCACAATAAATCACTTTGAATACAACGTAACCTGACTACTAACCAAATTACTCGACTTTGATGTGACCTGGTCTTCCTTGGCTTGTTGACGGCGAAACACATTGACTAAGATTTTGTGATGGTTGGCATGTAGAAAACGTACTAGTGATGTTCTATAAGTATTTGCTCTCTGCCTAGAGCTGCGAAGTGCAAAACAAGCTTGAGATCAATAAGTCTTGAACTATATATATTTGCAAATTTTAGTTCAATAAGTTTCTTTACGTTCATCGAGCTCATTCGCATACTAGCAACTTAATTCTTTCGAGTCTGATTCATAAAAATTTCCGATCCAAAATGATGTCATGTTGAGTCCCACCTTGATCCATTGTAAGTAGACAAAGGATTTTTCTTTAGTAAGGCATCATTTTTATAGAGAAAGCTAAGCAAACATGAAGATACAAAGTAGCAACAACATTGCAGCCAAACAAAAACAAAACTCCTCCTGCCCTATAATAAAAACTATAAGCCGTAGAAACATAAGCTTAAAGGAGGAGCGGTTAACACCACAACCAAACGACCATTGAAAAAACTAAATGCTAAAAAAATCTACACATGATACCAACCGTGGATCCCTAGAACTTGCAAGCACTAGCCACGTCACGTCCGACACCAATTCTAACCATGATGAAATGGTACCTTTGACTCTCTTAGTGCTCCAAAAGAACGACACGACTTGAATTTCATAACATATAATTGATAGATTTGTAACTTTATTCTCAAAATTTTTATTTTCAAGCTGCCATATGTTGTATAATATTGACTACACCTCCGCTTTCCTTACTTTTTTTTTTTTTTTTTTTGGTAGAAAGCCTTTATAATTTATAACTCGTCCACCAAACAAAAAGTGACATGTAGAAAACGAGTGATGGCATGTAAGGATTTGCTCCTTGACTAGAAAACGAGTCATGACTTGAACTATATTTGTAAATTTTAGTTGCTCAATAACTCTTCTTTAGGTTCATTGAGCTCGATCAGTTTGTATACTAGTAGCTTACTTCTTTCGACTTGACTTGAACTATATTTGCAAAATGATGCCATGTTAAGAACCAACTTGATCCATTGTAGTCGACAAACAATACTCAACACCATCCATCTCGAACATAAGATATCGTTTTTACATAGTGATCAGATAAAACTGTAGCAAAAAAGTATCGCTTTTACATAAGATATCGTTTTTACATAGTCCTCTTTTTTCAACACAATTTTAATCAGTTAAATTATGAAAAAAGTAATTAAACTCAAATTTTAGCTAGGGTGAAAATCGAGCTAGTGTGGCTATATTTTGTGTGTGTGTTTTTTTAGCTAGGGTGGTAACAATATAATAAAGGTGTGAGCCTTTAACTTGATTACGAAGTTGGTGGAAAGAAATACGAGTAACTCACATGGGTAGTTTGAAGAGTTAATTTAACTTGCTAGAACCATGTTTTACACACAAACACAGGTTTCAATGTGGGAAAATATTTACACCTTTCAGTTATTTTACTTTAACATGTCTTGTAAAACTAGCATTGAACTATTGAAGTGTCTCAGCTGACCTATCATTTCATACCTGTGAAAATTACTCATGAACGACAACAAAGTACCCATGCTTAATTACTTTATCTTTTTGACTTATGAAAACACACGAATACCGACTTTTTCAGCCATATTAATTTGGATTTTGGAGCCCTGTTTCCGTATACATTATCTAATTTGAGCAACTATATTTTCCGTTAATAATTGTCATTTTTAGCCAATATCCGCAAAAGGTGTAGATTGGCGGGGATACCCTGACCCTGGGTGCCTTTTGGCACCAGCCATTATCCACCCCACATGAAATATCTCCGGGCAACTCTTCTGGCCTAGTGGGGCACCAACTGAAGTGAGCCGAGACTCTTGGACTCTTGAGCTCTTATCCACAAAGTCTCTCTAGTGAGCCCATAGGTTTTGCAGAGGTGGATACCTATCTGAGAGCAAAGCGCCAGTGATGTGATTCGAACCCGAGTCTATTGACTCAATAATGAAAGCCCCACTCACTGAATGCCCCGGTGGTCATTTTTAGCCAATATATTTTATGTTAGTTTGTATTCAACTAACATAACTAACTGGCTCTAAGGAGGAAACTTTTATGTTTTTTAGCCAATATATTTTATGGTAGTTTGTATTCAACTAACATAATGTAACTAACTGCTCTGAGGAGGAAACTTATATGTTAGCTTGTTCAAATAGATAACTACAAGTTACGTAACAAAAATCACAATAAATCACTTTAAATACAACCGAACCCGAGTACCCGACTACTAACCAAATCTACTCGACTTTAATTTGTTGTGACCTGGTCTTCCCTGGCTTGATGACGGCAAAACACATGGACTAAGACTTTGTGATGGTTGGCATGAAACGAGTGATGGCCGTAAGTATTTGCTCTCTGACTAGAGCTGCGAAGTGCAAAACAAGCTGGAGACCAATAAGTCTTGAACTATATTTTCAAATTTTAGTTTCTCGATAACTCTTCTTGATGTTCATTAAGCTCGATCAATTTGCATACTAGCACCTAAGTTCTTTCGAGTCTGATTCATAAAAATTTCTGATCCAAAATGATGTCATGTTAAGTCCCAACTTGATTCATTGCGAGTCGACAAATGATACTCAACACCATCCATCTCGAACATATGATATCAAAAAATCAACATGGTCTTTCATCATTCAAATCCAAAAAGTATATATGAACAAAAAAATATTTCTGAACAATACGTTCTTTCATATTCATGTCCAAACTTTTGTAATTACATTAAAATGTTCTTTTATCACTCGAGACGAAAAAGTATACATGAACAATATAATTGTGATCAATATAAGAGATAAATTAGTTTCAAAATTGAAAATTAATATAATTATGACTTAATATTTTAATTGATTTTCTGATATATACAGAATTTAAAAGTTTAAAATGATATTAGGGTGCGTTTGGTTTGTAAGTGGGATTGAAATTGGATTCGGATTTGGGAAAGGTTTGAAAGAAAATAAAGAGAGAGAAAATTAATTAATATTTAAGTTATATATATATTTAATATGTTTTATGTACTTTTTTCAAATAAAAATGAGTAAAAGACAGAAAGAGGAATGAATATATGTGGTTAGAAAAAAAACAACAAATAATAGAAATTTTTTGATTGGTTTCTTTCATTAAAAACCCACCTAGTGAGGGTGGTATGCAAATTTGGAATGAAAATGATGTTTTATAAATCAAAATGTATACCAAACAAAGGTTTGAAATATTCTTTGATTCCATACCCGGTCATACCCATGAACCAAACGGGCCCTTAATGTAATTAAAGAAGTGAGAATAATATTTATATAATATTAAACTTTAAGAATGATATACATATTCTCCTAAATAACCTAACATATTTTTACTTTGTTATATGTTGTTTTATTTTTTCTTAATAAATGATCAAACTTTTCATTCCCTCCACTAGTGATAACATGCATTTAGTCGTTTATTGATACACTGATAAGCTCATCATATGGTAAACCATCAAATCTTGAAATCAATACGCCGTGAATATGTTACAATATAGTCTCTATATTAGCTTATGAATAAGTCTAGGGGTCTTAGTGTTAAACTCTATTAGCCATGTATGTGTCGGTTTGTTTGGCTTGTGTCCCAAGCCCAAGACCAACGGTTCTTTCCTTTATTTGTATCAGCCGACTAGATTCCTAGGCAGTTTAGGAGTCGGTTTCTTACCCCATCATTCACTATAAATAGAGATGAGGGGGTGAGGGTTTATGTACGCATTCTTTCAATACTAATCTAAAGTCGATTAGGGATATTTACCTTGTGCAAAGCTTCTCTACTTTTCTGTCGATACTTAAACTGTTGGCGTGTGTCTTCTTCAACGATCGGGTTTATTCCGTCTAGTAATCAGGATTGTTGATTGTCAATATTAACAAGTGGTATCAGAGCCAGGTTGGGCCCAGTGATGATGTGGATGGTGTTCCCTCAATTAGACCCCGGTTCGACGGTATTAGTGGATCCCGGTAAACCTTGTACCGAAAGGAAGCCGGTAAAAGGCGGTGTGTTCCGATGGTAAAGGTCGGCGGTATGAAAAAGGTGAGATCGTGGCTATAGTCGAAGGGGAAGCCCATGGTGGTTTGGGTTTGAGGGGAGGATTGTTGGGTGTACAAACCCAATCCCACATCGGTAGAACTATAATCTCAAAGTCAACATATAAGCTTGGTGGGCTAATCCTTCTATCACCAATTGGTTTTAAAATGGAACCTCAGTTGGGCTTATATGTTGGCCTTGGTGAGATGTTGGGCCGTAGGAATCTCTACACAATATATACCTAGCTCAAAAAACTTGTGGAGTGTATATTAAATAAAAACAACAATAACCAAATATCATGGCTATTATAACACTCATATCGTCAGTTTTTGGTATAAGGTTTACACTATAAAACTACACAACTTTTATTTTTGGATGGACAATCCTTATTTCAGTATTACTAGCGAGTATGTGAGTATCTTATATCAAAGATGAATGGTCATTCCATTCAGCGTCGAGCTTAACTAATAGGATCCTGCGGGTGACGGGGCCATGAAGGGTGAACCATCAGTCATGAGTTTCACTGGCACCACAGGTCCAGGCGCAACAAAGCCTGCGGGTGACGGGGCCATGATGGGTGAACCATCAGTCATAAGTTTCACTGGCACTACAGGTCCAGGCGCAACAAAGCCAGAGCTCCTAATCTCACTCATTCCTCTTCTTTTGTTATCTCCTTGTGTTTGGCATAGGCTAGGCAAATATACACCTTCCATGAAATAAACAAGAGATTGTTAATAGACTATTGAAGGAAAAAAAAAAAAAAAAAAAATCTATAATAAGATTGACGAGGTCCTAAACTAAATATTCTAGTGAATTTTAGAGTATTTCTCGTTTCATTCAGAAGGTGGAAACGATAACCCAAAAATTCCAATGTTCGTTTGAGTTTTTTAATCAAGAAAGCATGTTGAGACATAACGTATTTACCTTCACCAGCGGCAAGATTGAAGTAAAGATCAACAATGTTGGGACAACCATTGTAACATTGAGTCGTGCAAAGTTTTTGTGTGAACTTGGTCTCAAGAAGGGAGTCTGATGAAATGCCTAGGACATTACGGTTAAGCCCGCATGCTTCTAGGCATTCATCAGTTTCAATCCAATTTGTCAACTTATCGGTATCAATTTGTGATGTACTACAAACAAACACCTCCTCCCCGCTTCTTCGAACACCCTTCTCAAGCACACAACGTTTCCCACTTGATGACACCGCAAATGCACATGAATCCTTGTTCAAATTCTCGCATGCAATGCTTCCTACATATATTAACATTAAAATACGGTTAATACAAAAAATATATAACTTGAACCAGATATAACGAAGTTACCTAGTGTGGCTTGAATGGAGAAGGCGGAAACAACGGTAAAAACTAAAAAAATCTTGAACAAATTTGAGGAATCCATTGATAAGAACAAAATGTTGTTGAAGATATGTAGATGATCAAAAAATAGATTTGTTAGTCTTATATGTTTAATAATTTAATGAAGTGAAATTAATGGTTGAGTTTAGTTCTCAAAATGCACCAATTTATACTACTACGTTTTGGCTGCGCTCCACCATTCATGCCGAATTCTTGTTCCACACTATAATTTCATTATGGCCTGTGGAAATTCTGTAACTAATTGTAAAGACTTTTACTTGGCTTTGATTTTTCAGTTGAATTTTTATATTAATTATTGCAATAAAATACCGTATAATGATCGGAGGTTTTAACATTCCAATAAAATAGGATTTAGGTAAATATTTTAAATACTAATTACTTTGAACTTAAGCTATAAAACATTTACCAGTTGACTAAAGTGGGATAACGGATGGTTGTAAATTTATCAAAGTTTTAATCCTAATTTAAAATACGATAACTAAATGTTACAATATAATCACTTAGACCTCAAACCAATTTCTTAACTCCAACATGACGGGTAACCAACAATTACCCTTTCCCCCATCGAAAGTATTCCCCGGTCGACATTTGTCGCTGGGGTATCTGCCACTAAACGACAAAAATAGATCCTACGATGGTACAAATTCTTCATTGTTGATGCAATAATCTGGCGCGGGTCATTCAACGACTCTCCTTGGGCGTTAGTCCGTCTTCTCGAGCCCGTAATTAGACCTGTCAACAACGAAAACCCGTTAGGGAGTGGACCCGAGGCCGTTAGCCCCGGGATTCCACCTACCGACGGTCAATGTTAGCATCAGTGCGATGTAGGGTATTTGAGTTATTTAGGCTTTAAGGTTAATCCTGATTGTAATCTGCTGATAAAGGGATTCCCATCCATGTTTTATTTATTAAGGCATGGATTAGGGTTTTAGGTGTAGGAGTTGCGGCCGCTGGCTCGCCGCGGCTAGCCCATTCCTGGCCTAGTCCAGACTATGTGTCTACAAGCCCCCCAAGTTCTTAGTTGCTACATTTAGCTGCAAATGACTATGTTATGCTAGACTCTTAAGTTCTCGCTTCAATGGGCCCGCGTACGGTCCAATCAACCAATTGACGCATGGCCATGTGTGGCGCCAACTTCAAGTTGCGACCTTGTTGTCGCGGACCTTAGTTGGCAGCGGAACCTTGTTGGCGATTGCGAATTTGTGATTGTCTCACAATGGTAGAAGGTGTCCGTGGTAAAGGTGTCCGTGTGAAGGTGGATTTCCTGTAATGCTGCATCCTGGGTAAGCGATACCTTTTGTACCTATACAGATTGTAGCATGTCGCGACAGAAGACGTGCTTCTGTGCAGAAGAGTGCGCGTTTGTCCGCGACAAGGTGCGAAATAACATTCGTTTATATAACGTCAGAGGACGTACTCCCTGCGGCAAGATGGTGCGAATTTTCAAAATTCGTCTATTGTACCGGGCTCGCGATACCTCTTACGTACGATCTGCTTTCAAAATACGCCTCGTACGATGTGCGCAAACAGTGGTATTATGTACCACTGGTAGCCCCCCAAGTATTGATGGTGCTACTCGTGTAGGGAGGCATTAAAACTTAATTTATGCAAATCCTGAAAACACTTAATGCAAATAATTAGAAGTAATATGGCCGCGAGTCGCGAACATATAAAACTTAATGAAGTAAAAGATAAATAGCAATGAAGCATTTATAATATAGGCACATAGGCATTAAGAGAAATTTTCGCGGTGCGAATTACACCTATCGTTGAGGTTTTAACAAAACTATCATTTAAAAAGTAGACATAGCTAATCTTATAGTGCGCTCATGGGATTAATTTTTTCTTTTTCGTTTTTATAAAAACAATGGCGCGGATAGAGTGTACCGTAACCGCGAACTAATTATTTCAATCCGCACGCACTTACACAGATGGATTATCAGTGACGCGCATAGGCTCGAACGTTTTTGAATGATACGCAGATTTACCACGGACTTTTTATCTGCGTGCGGCTCAATGGCGGATCGACTTACATCGTTGGGGCGCTCAAGGCGCGCATGTAGCTTAATCTGCGAAAGATGTTTTACGCAGCGGAGCCTAACCGGGTAGATTATATCGCGACTGCGCTGTTTCGCGGCTAAAAGCATGGCGCGAATTAATTCGCGGTGAAAAAATATAAGGTAGGTCACCGATTCGTTGCGGACTATAATTGCTCATAGCGAAATCTCTCTCT
>LBNU01037251.1:97204-110445 GCA_014162995.1 Artemisia annua | reverse complement strand
ATATATAAAAATTTACCCGTGAAAATTATGATATACGTACAACTAATAAGTGTACATGAGTTTTTCATTATGTATTAATATAAATTAATATTTTGTAAAAATTTTATTGGATGAAAGATTTAACTTTCTTTAGCTGACATAGATGTTAATGTTGAGGTTGATGTTATTGTTTAACTTCAACTATTGATATCATGTTGTACAAAATGTGCGAGTTTAGTAGCGCATAATGAGCGTTGATGAAGTTTTTTAAAAATGTTTTTTTGGTATCTGTATATAAACTTTAAATAATAATTACATGAGTCGTTATAAGTACAATTGCGTATATTTATTTTCATATCACATCAACTCGTACTTACCATTTGATATTTATATTACCGTTAATAATAATTTAACTGTATTTAATATTCAAACCCGTGTACGTGTAGATTAAACTTTTAAATAGGATAACATGAGTTCTTATTTATATTTATACTTAACATATATAGTAAAAAGATATTTTAATAGATGAAAGTTTAAAACTAATATTTATTTTAAAAGTATTTAACATATATTAAAACAAATTCGTACATTTATAAATTTTGTAAGTTTAATGGATGAAAGTCTCAACCCAATACTAATACCCATGTAATTGTAAACAAAGTTCATATTATAAAGTGTAGGGGGTATAAAGTGTAAGGGGTTATTTGTTTATTATTTAAAGTTATAAAAAAATATGGAGGTTTATAATTTTACACTTAACTCCATATAATATATTTACAATTCAACCACTAATGTTTTATTAATTACCTCCTCTTTTTTTTAAGTTTTTATTTTTATAAATTTGACACCT
Organism: Artemisia annua; assembly: GCA_014162995.1. Lineage (NCBI taxonomy): Eukaryota > Viridiplantae > Streptophyta > Magnoliopsida > Asterales > Asteraceae > Artemisia > Artemisia annua. The sequence continues at coordinate 109,616 of LBNU01037251.1, read as the reverse complement.
ATATTTTTATGTGTTTTTTTCTCTTAATGAAATTCTCCACCAAATTTATTAAAGTTTGACCAAAATCAATTCAATTTTGACTTTTTATTGGCCAATCATATTGCTCGATTTCGCCTATGTGTCAAAATCGAGCATTCCTATTGGTCCAATTTTTTTTCCACTAAGATTGTTCTGTCAAAAAAACTCTGAAATGATGTAATTCTTTTATTATATAAAAGATTTTTTTTAGAGTTTTGCTAATAAGTGTCCATTGAGCATAACTTAGTGTGCAGTTAATAAGCACAAACTTTCTAATTTAGCAACAAAAAAAAATGCATTAAATAAACATTAAATGGACTGATAAATTAATATATTTGAACATAATTTTACTTAAATAAAATAAAACATTCCTTTTACTGACACGTTAATACGTGCCCAGTAAGTATACGTTAGCAAAAACCTTCTTTTTATTACCAAAACGGTTACTCTGTTATATTAAAATTGAGTAGGTTTTGGAAAAATATTTATTTGAAGATGGTCTTTGTGTTAAATGATATCTTTTGATTTCTATACCATTATGATTTAAATGTAATCATTCAAAGAAAAAGAAGCATCATATTTTTGTCATTATTGTGTTTTTGTTATATATGGGTGCTTTGGCGTTATCAAAATAGTGTCATCTTTATCTCTCGTTCTATGAAAAATATGACATTTTCGATAGCAATTATTTTTATTTTTTTTATTTTTTTATTTTTAGAGTTTAGAGGTGGTAAGATTAGTAGTTGGATTGATTAGTTAAAATCTTTTATGTAATTCTAGCTCCTTGCTAGATTGTTGTTGTTGTTGTTATTATTATTTCAAATTAAAAAAATTTAAAGATAATAAATTTACTATCACTAGTTAGCTCTTTGGAGCATATTTTAAGAAAGTGTATCAATCTAACTTCTTAAAGTGGCTTAATGATTTATGTTCTTTCTTTTATAGAGCATCAAACCAAAATCTTACAAACTTTTAATTATACTATTCTACAACGAAGTTAATATCAGTTAGATTTTTGTTAGTCGATAGTTAGTATATAGGGTATGTTTGGCGAAAGTAACTGTTGCTGGAACTGGAAATGATGCTGGAGATGGTGCTGGTGCTGGAGATTATAAAAAGAGATTATTTTTATAAGCTACATGAAGTAACCTTTGGTTTTAAGAGATTATGGAAGATTATTTTTTTTAGAATCTCTTATAAGTTATGTCTGCCAAATAAAGATTATTTTTTAAGTAGCTTATTTTTTGAAAAAATAAGCATAATCTCTCAACAATCTTGTGTGCCAAACATAGCCATAGTCAGTATATGGTTTAGTGTATTTTGGCTTAACCCCGTATCTAAAGTAATCCATGTATTCCCTATACTATGTACCGGTTTACTCAACAATACTTTCTACTCGGTATAACAGATTATTTAGACTTGACTCGAATGAAGAATGTCTTATAAATGAACGTTTCGTTAATGGCAACTGGTCCTGGTGTTGGAATCGTCCTGTAGACTCTGGCTGTATGGGATCATCGTTGATTCAATTAAAGAATGAAGTGTCTCAGCTTTCATCTCTTTCAGGTACAGATTCTTGGCAATGGTTGATTGGTAATGATAGCACTTTCACAGTCTCGGAAACATATTGATGATATTATTCTCCCTTCACTGCAAGTTAGTACGAGATGGTGTAAAGCTCTTCCTCGGAAAGTCAATATATTTATGTGGCATTTAAGATTGGATCGATTACCACATCGTTTGAACTTATCTAGAAGAGGCATCGATATCAACTCAATCTTGTGCTCAGTGTGTAATAATGGTATGGAATCAAATGAGCATTTGTTTTGCTCTTGCGAAGTTGCTATTAATGTTTGGAGTTTAATCCGGTCGTGGTGTGATGCCCAATTACCAGTCTTTAATTCAGTTCTAGAGGGGATCGAGTGGATAGATGCTATGAGGAAGTCAAATGTTCTCAAAGAAAGGATGTTCGTGATCGCTGCTACTACTTGGTGGATGCTTTGGAAATTTCGAAATAATATCACTTTCAATACTCATTCTATGAGAAAAAGTGATATTTTTGATTCTATTCGTCTTTTTTTCTTTTTATTGGTTAAAATATAAGCGATTGAATGTCTCATGTTGGAATGAATGGTTGAAAAACCCTTTGTAAATTAATTTCTAGCTTCTTGCTAGAATTTTTTTCTTTTATATAATTTCCTTTTGCTGTTCAAAAAAAAAAACAATACACAGACATTTATACACTTAACATTAGCTTTTAAAGAAAGAAAAAAAGTATTGTTTAAAATACATCAAAAGACATATATGAGATGATTAACCCTGATCTCACTTAAAATACTATGCATTTATTAATTGGCTGTGACCTAGTCTTCACATGCTTGATGACCAGGAAACACATTGAGTCATTGACTAAGAGTTTGAGATTAGTTGGCAAGCCGAAAGCATGTGATGGTTTGTAAGCATTGGCTCTTCGAATAGAGCTACGAACTTTGAGAAAAGGTTGAGCTCGACATGACTCGAACTATATTTGCAAAAGCTACGTCAAGTTTGAAACATTAGCTGTGTTTCCCGATAAGCCCTTCTTGATGTTTAATTTTTGTTTGAGGAACATTCGAGCTCAACTTGTAGCTTAGTTTCGATTCATAAAAACATTCAAATTCATAAAAATATGATCCGTAGCTCTAAGTCCACAATGGAAGCTCGAACATCCATCTCAAAATAGAGAGCATTTTTACACAAAGATAAAAAAGAAACTGTTGCAAACGTGTATTTTTGTTTCTTTTCAAGGTTTATAATCTGTTTTAATATGATAAAGGGTGGTATTATAAATTATTCCTATCCCCTACCCCTCTATTAGTTACTTTATTGATAGAAAATGATACTTTTTTGATGTTTTCTGTTTTGTATCTTTAATTTTTCACTACTTTTAACTTGTCAAATTTTATATTTTATGTTTCGCACTTTCGTTTAGCAGTTTTATCAACTATTAACAAGACAAGACAATTTTTATGGTTTTCGGCCCAATATTTTTTGTGTTTTACTACTTTTGACTTATCAAACTTTATATTTTATGTTCCGTAATTTTTATTTCACGGTTTTTCAATAAAAACAAAATTATAAAAATAGAAAAAAAAAAATAAATAATTAAGAGAGGCATTGGTATAGCTTTTGGAGGTGTACCAATAATTAATCCGTTTGACAAAAGTGATGTTCTTTTTTCCAATATGTTAGGCATATACCACAGCAAATGTACTCCGTATTACTTTCAAAACCATGAATATTACTTATTTGGAAACTAAAGAGAAAAGGCCATGGGAATTGGAAAGCATGTTACAGTATATCATTTGTTTACCGTCATTTGCGGCCAAAGTCACAAATATGTTAGGTCTTGTCTCTAACACAGTGTACAATGGAGTTTTTTTAGGAAACCATGCTATTTTAAAAAGTTAATTATCAAACTATGTGGTTTTGAAATTACTGTAATTACTAACAAAGTACCTACTTAATTCGTTCAAAAAAAAAGTACGTACTCAATTATCTTTTTAACAAGTTAATTATCAACCATGGTCTTTGTGACCACGATCAAATAGTAACTTTTTATATTCACATGATAATGATTTTAGTGTTAAATCATTGAATAAGATTAACAAAACATAATTATTGCGTAATTACAATTAAAGAACCTCATTTGTGATAATTAACTATGTAATATGTTGGGTGTGTAATGTGTTTGGTAAGGGCTTATATGGGGCTTAAATTTCAAAAATAAGCCCAAGCCCAAAAATAAGTCTCGTTTGGCGTAGTAGCTTATAGGGAGACTTTTGAAATTATAAGCCCCAACCAAAAAATAAACCCTAGCCCTGAAAATGAGGTTATAATTTTTAGACGGGGCTTCTAATATGTTAAATTACTTAATTACCCATAAAAATATCTAATATATACATATGTTGATTTAATTATATGTCTTTTTTAGTAATTTTACAATAATAAGCTCCAACTTAAACTAATTTGTCAAACAAGTTGAGGAAAATAAAAATTATAGGTTCGGCTTATAATATAAGCCCCAGCCTCAGCCCTAGCCCCAGTCCCAGCCCATTTTGCCAAACATACTCCTAGTCTTACATCATCATTATGAGGTTAGATACTTGAGTCTCTTCTAAATTCAAAATAGTACTCACTAGGTTACTAATATCATTTTGTTATGATTGAAAATGTAGGATATTATTGGTCACCCACATAACATATAAAACATGCATAGCAGAAAGTAAACACTAAAGGCGTTGAACACTTGAACACCCTGTGTAAGTGGGGTGGCTACACAAGGCCACCAATTTTATGAGGCTTCCCTTTTATTTATTATTAAGTTACACATGCATGAATTTAAATCTTTGGTCAAGTCTATTATGGAACAATGTTATGTAATTACAACCAAAATACAAGAGTAAGAAAACATCAAATGGTGATTGCATGTATGAGAATAAAAAAAGTCGATGATTATTTGTTTTTTACATTAGAATTCGTCAAACATGGTGGTCTCCTTATCATTACCGCACAGGACCACCGAAATCCATTGGACGACACTGATAAACACATAAAGTCTATGCAGACCAAATCTTTAGAAACCGATCTCCTAATCAGTGATATAACCTACTAACATATATACAGGGTGTTTAGAATTACTTACTTGTATTCCTGCAATGACGTAAGCTCCACAATCTTATTGATCAGCACAAAATCGTCTCTTTATTTTCTTGATGCTACACAAACATGTTTGGTTTTTTGAGGAAATAATCATCACTTGGATTGCGTCAGGTATCCACCACACTGCACAGATAGTACTAGGGCTACGAACCTGTGCAAATTACGAGAGTAGGAAATCGGGTAACTAATCGACTAGAAGTTGACTAGGAATTGACTTATGGAAGTCGATTAGGGTTAGCGAAGGGTTTATAAGCCTTATGGTCGGCCGATTGAATTGAGGAGATGAAAGGGGAGGGATTTTTAGGATTTAGAGGATTGATTATGAATCTTTTTTTTTTTTTTTTTTTTTTTTTTTTTTTTTTTTTTTTTAATCTTCCAAATATACTCATATTACAATTAGCTACCTTTTAATTAACTTAAAGTACATAAGTTTAACAACTTGTAAAACTTAATCCCCCTATGAGTTTCGACCGACCATCAAACCCTAAGGGTTTGTGGTTTTGCCTTTTATAATTTAAATATATTTATCTCTGATAAATATATATACCCTGATTAATTATCGTTTTACCCTTCTATGAGAATATTATTGTATTCTCTTTTTCTCTTAATTTTCATTTCATTTTGCCGCTCTTTTCTTATTTTCGCTCATGTGCTCCTTTTAGTGTGCACCGGTGTAACCATTCGACATTTATATAAAAGACAGTCATGAAAGACGTTCTTTGCACATAATCGTTTCAGAAAAAAGTCATGCGGCAAAACAAACATTATTGTGCAGGATTTTACAGATTACCTTATGCCTTGGAACATATACATTGCGTTTTAAGTGATAGGTAAGTTTTTAATGAGAATAGCTATATGTACACGTTAAAAAGCTACGGGGTAAATTACACATATGATCATCATAATATAGTTTTTCTTGTAATAGCTACAAAGACATTTCATTAGTCAAGTTATATGTGTAGGGAATAGTGATGCGATGCGTATTTGGCATCTTTAGTATCCTGACCATGGTTGATGCTTTTATAAACATCAAAATGGTGCTCTTATAAACATCAAAATGACGTCATTTTAAACCGATCAAATGACGAAAATATAACTAANTACTCATATTACAATTAGCTACCTTTTAATTAACTTAAAGTACATAAGTTTAACAACTTGTAAAACTTAATCCCCCTATGAGTTTCGACCGACCATCAAACCCTAAGGGTTTGTGGTTTTGCCTTTTATAATTTAAATATATTTATCTCTGATAAATATATATACCCTGATTAATTATCGTTTTACCCTTCTATGAGAATATTATTGTATTCTCTTTTTCTCTTAATTTTCATTTCATTTTGCCGCTCTTTTCTTATTTTCGCTCATGTGCTCCTTTTAGTGTGCACCGGTGTAACCATTCGACATTTATATAAAAGACAGTCATGAAAGACGTTCTTTGCACATAATCGTTTCAGAAAAAAGTCATGCGGCAAAACAAACATTATTGTGCAGGATTTTACAGATTACCTTATGCCTTGGAACATATACATTGCGTTTTAAGTGATAGGTAAGTTTTTAATGAGAATAGCTATATGTACACGTTAAAAAGCTACGGGGTAAATTACACATATGATCATCATAATATAGTTTTTCTTGTAATAGCTACAAAGACATTTCATGAGTCAAGTTATATTTGTAGGGAATAGTGATGCGATGCGTATTTGGCATCTTAAGTATCCTGACCATGGTTGATGCTTTTATAAACATCAAAATGGTGCTCTTATAAACATCAAAATGACGTCATTTTAAACCGATCAAATGACGAAAATATAACTAATAGTGATTTGTATAAACTAAAGTTTTTAAGTTTTGATATCTTTCAGTTACTTACCCAAATTAAAAAAATAAAAAAATAATAAAAAAATGTCGGAAAATATAATACTTGTAATTTTGAGTAGGATGCTTGGTAGTTTAATTTGTTATCTACACATGATAGGTAAAAAGTTTGTTTTAATATTGCAGGGGAAAAAATCATGGTATGATAGGTTTGACTTTCTAACGTCATAAAAATAATGCTAAGGGTGATAAAAAGTTTATGTTTCTGGTTTGTAACGATTTGCTTTGTGGGCTATTGGTTTGGACAATAAACTTATCCTAGGCCCATATTTTGAGATTAGTTGTTACTACAAAGCCCAATCTCAGAAAATATATGGCATTACGAGCCATAATGATTTGATCCAATGGGTTTTCGGACCAACAAAAACGGTTTCATGACTTGTAGTGCTCTAAGAATAATAAAGTTACATTAGCTCCAAATTTTAAATTATAAACTCGCATCCAATAAAGCTAAGAAATATCAAATGATATGTTAGTAATAAACCTTCTCTGTTTTATGACACTTTCGATGAATGAATCAACTAAATAGAAAAACTGAAGAACTTCAACACTTTTGATTTAATACATTTCTATTGAATAACACACATTGAATTATTTCGATTTTTCTTATAGCGATGTCAAGTACATTTTTGACAATGAAGATGATCGGGTAAACATGTTTATAAGTTAACAGTACTGTAACGGGTATCTTATTAGTATGAGATCAATTAGTATAAAACTGATTATCAAATGTTTAAGTTATGCATTTGCCGTTATATTTTGTAACCATTTGTGACACACTACCATAAAAAGCCATTATTACCACTTTAAACAACACGAACAAAGAAATACAATCTTAGGGCATCTACGGTGAGATGTCTTAGAATAAGTATAAAACTCTCTAATTTCTTTTTAAAAAAATTATCTATTTATTAATTTTTTACCAAGTGAAGTTATATTTTAGGTTCGTGTGCCATAAAAAAGCCCAAAATCTTAGACCTATACAACATGCAATTGATTATTTACATTCATATGAAACTATAACAAGTAAACATACCAAAGTACCCGGCCACCGGTGGGAATATAACTGAGTGTCAAGTTTAAACTGAGTTGAAAGCTAAGAATCGTTCTTACCACCGGTCGCAACATCATTGTAAACCTCAAAGCTAAGTGCCAAGATATTCGAAGACCCAACGGATTACTTAGCAACTCCTTGAACCACTTCTAGCTTATTGCCCAAATTAAGTTGCATGAATACTTGTATAGTTAAAGAAAAAAATATGTAAATTTTGCATGCTAAAGAATCTTAGCTTTGTAAATACAAAGTCTAAAGCTTTTTTGTCCTTGTTGAATATTTATTAGTGAACAAAACTACCCACCTCCTTTTAACACATAAAAACCGTAAACAGCCTTAAGATGACAAGTATTTATAAATTACATCAAGTTTCTACCTTACCTAACCTAAACGTTTATAGACTAATAATCAAATTTAAAACATAACAACTAAGCGAATCCGTCCTAGAAATGCTTTTACCAAACATTTAAAGTTTTGCATAACTCATATCCATAAAATTGCATCTAGATCACATAATTCACACGTTTTTATTTTATTTATTTTATTTTATTTTTTTTTTATTTTTTTTAAGGGTGTAAAGTACATTTTGAGGGTGAAGATATGACCGAGTTGTATTTTGAAGTGTTACTGGTGCTAATGGCTTATGGTCATCGAATCCATTACCTCCATGTCAGCATTACATCATCAAACCAAACACATAAAAATACTCAAATTTACACAAACATAACCCACAATATATTCTACAGACACACACATACAAAAAAAGAGTGCAAATCGTTTGTTGGTCTGCACCACCAAACCAATGAAAAAAAAAAAAAAAAGAGTGTAACGGGATTTGCGATTGATGGTGTCACCACCTTGTAGCCGACCACCACGCATTAGTCAAAGAAGTGCATTTCTAACATGAGTTTGGTATTTTTGTTAATCAAATATTAAAAAACCGTGTGTAAGATCAGCCACCATTGGTCAAAGGTGAGACATTGTTACATTGTAATCAACCACCACCCATTAAAGTCGGTCTAACTAGTTTGAGATCAAAGAAGATTGAGTATCAAATGTTTTAGGTTATGTATTGACCATTATAATTTAGACCATTTTGTTGCCGGCCATGTGTTACACATTAGAACACCACCAAAAAGTGTTACAATTTCAACCAACATGAACAAAGAATCTCAATCTCATGCATCATCTTGTATTATGAGACGTAGTTGATAACCCGAATGCAATGTTGTATAATTACATGCAAAACAAGAATCCTAACAACGGTAAAAACGATTTACACTTTAACCTTGTCTATTAAGTGAAGTTTCTTTCATGGAAAAATAAGTTGGTATGTTAATGTTTAATAATATCAAAGAGTATGCAACCTCTTGGAGCTAGCATATCAATATTAGCTATACTAATATAAAAGTCATTGCAATCTAGTAAAAATCTAAATACTTAATTACAATATTAAGTTTCTTCAACCAATAAATACAAAATTGCACACACAAATTAACGCTATTATTTAGTGTCGCCGGCTATGCGCGGATAATCGTCTAGTAAATCATCATCGAAGGAACATACATTTGTTGTTATAAACCTATACACACTCAGTAGTGATATGATCGTAACTAGCTTTATTTTCTACACCCACATATCTTTTCGGAACATTTTTAGTCCCGACAAGAAATTAGAAATACAACTAAACAGTCGTCACAGCTACCTAACCATCAAAAAAGAAGAACTTCATGGATTTCAAATGACAAAGCATTCATAGGAACATCTAAGTAACCATGGAAGTGAAGAAAAACACCACTTTTAATTATACTTTGTCAACATGGAATATTTCATGAGAAATGCTAGAACCATATAAAATAAAAAATAAAAAATAAATTGATTTTAATTATAATTGGAGTCTTCCCCAATTCTAGATTTATCTAATTATAACGTTGTGGNAGACATTGTTACATTGTAATCAACCACCACCCATTAAAGTCGGTCTAACTAGTTTGAGATCAAAGAAGATTGAGTATCAAATGTTTTAGGTTATGTATTGACCATTATAATTTAGACCATTTTGTTGCCGGCCATGTGTTACACATTAGAACACCACCAAAAAGTGTTACAATTTCAACCAACATGAACAAAGAATCTCAATCTCATGCATCATCTTGTATTATGAGACGTAGTTGATAACCCGAATGCAATGTTGTATAATTACATGCAAAACAAGAATCCTAACAACGGTAAAAACGATTTACACTTTAACCTTGTCTATTAAGTGAAGTTTCTTTCATGGAAAAATAAGTTGGTATGTTAATGTTTAATAATATCAAAGAGTATGCAACCTCTTGGAGCTAGCATATCAATATTAGCTATACTAATATAAAAGTCATTGCAATCTAGTAAAAATCTAAATACTTAATTACAATATTAAGTTTCTTCAACCAATAAATACAAAATTGCACACACAAATTAACGCTATTATTTAGTGTCGCCGGCTATGCGCGGATAATCGTCTAGTAAATCATCATCGAAGGAACATACATTTGTTGTTATAAACCTATACACACTCAGTAGTGATATGATCGTAACTAGCTTTATTTTCTACACCCACATATCTTTTCGGAACATTTTTAGTCCCGACAAGAAATTAGAAATACAACTAAACAGTCGTCACAGCTACCTAACCATCAAAAAAGAAGAACTTCATGGATTTCAAATGACAAAGCATTCATAGGAACATCTAAGTAACCATGGAAGTGAAGAAAAACACCACTTTTAATTATACTTTGTCAACATGGAATATTTCATGAGAAATGCTAGAACCATATAAAATAAAAAATAAAAAATAAATTGATTTTAATTATAATTGGAGTCTTCCCCAATTCTAGATTTATCTAATTATAACGTTGTGGATCACATACTTGCATATAAACATAATATATAATCCATGACTAACATGCATGTTTCGTCATGGATTCATGCATACCAATTACCACGTTGTACACATAAACATGTTACAAACCTATGGTTTCTAATCAATAACAATTAATTAATTTTTAAGTATGACTTTCTAAGGACATAAACAAATAAATCTACATTGATGCAAAAGGGGCCTTCGAAAACATCTTTATGTTTCTGGTTTGTAACGATTTACTTTGTGGGCTATTGGTTTGGACAATATATATCCGAGGCCCATAGTTTGAGATTAGTTGTTACTACAAAGCCCAATCTCAGAAAATATATGGCATTACGAGCCATAATGATATCCAATGGGTTTTCGGACCAACAAAAACGGTTTCATGACTTGTAGTGCTCTAAGAATAATAAAGTTACATTAGCTCCAAATTTTAAATTATAAACTCGTATCCAATAAAGCTAAGAAATATCAAATGATATGTTAGTAATAAACCTTCTCTGTTTTATGACACTTTCGATGAAATGAATCAACTAAATAGAAAAACTGAAGAACTTCAACACTTTAGATTTAATACATTTCTATTGAATAACACACATTGAATTATTTCGATTTTTCTTATAGCGATGTCAAGTACATTTTGACAATGAAGATGATCGGGTAACATGTTTATAAGTTAACAGTACTGTAACGGGTATCTCATTAGTATGAGATCAATTAGTATAAAACTGATTATCAAATGTTTAAGTTATGCATTTGCCGTTATATTTTGTAACCATTTGTGACACACTACCATAAAAAGCCATTATTACCACTTTAAACAACACGAACAAAGAAATACAATCTTAGGGCAACTACGGTGAGATGTCTTAGAATAAGTCTAAAACTCTCTAATTTCTTTTTTAAAAAATTATTTATTTATTTATTTTTTACCAAGTGAAGTTATATTTTATGTTCGTGTGCCATAAAAAAGCCCAAAATCTTAGACATATACAACATGCAATTGATTATTTACATTCATATGAAACTATAACAAGTAAACATACCAAAATACCCGGCCACCGGTGGGAATATAACTGAGTGTCAAGTTTAAACTGAGTTGAAAGCTAAGAATCGTTCTTACCACCGGTCGTACTATCAAACCTCGAAGCTAAGTGCCAAGATATTCGAAGACCCAACGGATCACTTAGCAACTCCTTGAACCACTTCTAGCTTATTGCCCAAATTAAGTTGCATGAATACTTGTATAGTTAAAGAAAAAAATATGTAAATTTTGCATGCTAAAGAATCTTAGCTTTGTAAATACACCTTGTTGAATATTTATTAGTGAACAAAACTACCCACCTCCTTTTAACACATAAAAACCGTAAACAGCCTTAAGATGACAAGTATTTATAAATTACATCAAGTTTCTACCTTACCTAACCTAAACGTTTATAGACTAATAATCAAATTTAAAACATAACAACTAAGCGAATCCGTCCTAGAAATGCTTTAACCAAACATTTAAAGTTTTGCATAACTCATACCCATAAAATTGCATATAGATCACATAATTCACACGTATTTTATTTATTTATTTATTTATTTATTTATTTTAAGGGTGTAAAGTACATTTTGAGGGTGAAGATATGACCGAGTTGTATTTTGAAGTGTTACTGGTGCTAATGACTTATGGTCATCGAATCCATTACCTCCATGTCAGCATCACCAAATCAAACATATAAAAATACTCAAGTTTACACAAACATAACCCATAATATATTCTACAAACACACACATACAAAAAAAGAGTGCAAATCGTTTGTTGGTCTGCACCACCAAACCAATGAGTGAGGGAAAAAAAAAAAAAAAAAAAA
>LBNU01037251.1:49945-97091 GCA_014162995.1 Artemisia annua | reverse complement strand
AAAAAAAAAAAAAAAAAAAGTGTGTAAGGAGGTGTAGCGGGATTCGCGATTGATGGTGTCACCACCTTGTAGCCGACCACCACGCGTTAGTCAAAGAAGTGCATTTCTAACATGAGTTTGGTATTTTTGTTAATCAAATATTAAAAAACCGTGTGTAAGATCAGCCACCATTGGTCAAAGGTGACACATTGTTACATTGTAATACACCACCACCCATTAAAGTCGGTCTAACTAGTTTGAGATCAAAGAAGATTGAGTATCAAATGTTTTAGGTTAATGTATTGACCATTATAATTTAGACCATTTTGTTACCATGTGTGACACATTAGAACACCATCACCAAAAAGTGTTAAACTTCAACCAACATGAACAAAGAATCTCAATCTCATGCAACATCTTGTATTATGAGACGTAGTTGATAAGCCGAATGCAGTGTTGTATAATTACATGCAAAACAAGAATCCTAACAACGGTAAAAACGATTTACACTTTAACCTTGTCTATTACGTGAAGTTTCTTTCATGGAAAAATAAGTTGCTATGTTAATGTTTAATAATAGCAAAGAGTATGCAACCTCTTGGAGCTAGCATATCAATATTAGCTATACTAATATAAAGAGAAAACACATTTACTTAAAACTTATAAACTTAAAATATGAGTAATTTTGTTTGACTAAAATACCTTTGCTTATAAAAGTCATTGCAATCTAGTAAAAATTTAAATGCTTAATTACAATATTAACTTTCTTCAACTAATAAATACAAAATTGCACCCACAAATTAACGCTATTATGTAGTGTCATCGGCTATGCGCAGATAATCGTCTAGTAAGTCATCATCGAAGGAACATACATTTGTTGTTATACACCTATACACAGTCAGTAGTGATATGATCGTAACTAGCTTTATTTTCTACACCCACATATCTTTTCGGAACATTTTTAGTCCCGACAAGAAAGAAATACAACAAACAATCGTCACAGCTACCTAACCATCAAAAAAAATAAGAACTTCATGGATTTCAAATGACAGCATTCCTAGGAATGTCTGAGTAACGATGAAAGTGAAGAAAAACACTACTGTTATTTATACTTTGTCCATAGGAAATATTTCATGAGAAATTGTAGAACCACACAATATTTACAAAAAAATTTCACACAATGATGTGTAGCAAAATAATTTGTTATATCAGAAAGAGTTGTGAATGAAGATAGCGAATAAGTGGTCCAAGTGTTATGTCATATCATTTTTTTATTTTTTTTATTTATTATTATTATTATTATTATTATTATTATTATTATTATTATTATTATTATTATTATTATTATTATTATTATTAGTAAAGTTAATGTTGTTATGACAATCTCATATTTCGGTCAAAATAAACCATCACGATGGACCTAACAATAAACCAAAACCCCAATTTGAAATCAAAAGGTCATACCATTTTCTCAACCCACCATATCCCCTATCTTTCCTTGTTAGGAAAATTTATACGGTCAAATGAGAACATAAAAAGTGGAAGATTAGATGCGAAAGAGAAAAAAAAAAAAAAAAAAAAAAAAAAAAAAAAAAAAAAAACCTTACTAAACGCACGATAGAGTCCTTGAAAAATGAAAACAAATATAAAAAGTGGAAAATCAGAAAGAAAAAAAAGCTCGAAGCGCATTTAAAAATTTAAAGCTTCGTATAATATTTCGAATGTAGTTACATTAAACCACTGCTAGCATAGCAATGGTTTACTTGTCCTACTCGAAATATGATACTAACACAAAGACGTGAAGTTGATATAGAATGTGGTATATAAACTTTCAACATTTTATCATTCTAACCTATGTGGGATTGCATGTTATGGTTTTCTTTACCAAAACATAGGGATGAGCATTTCGAACCGAATCCCGGAACCGTACCGAAACGGTACCGTTCCTGATATACGGTACGGTACCGGTACTACGAAATAAGAAGGAAAAAAAATCGGGACCACTAATTCGGTACGGGACCGGTACCAAATCGGGAAATTCCCGAAAAAAAAGGGGAAAACCCGATTTCTCGGTACCGGTACCGGTATCACTAATTTATGCTCGGGAAAAATTTTGGATAAGGTGTACCTAGCTTTGCACTCGACTCATGCATTTGTATTATTTTTATTAATTATCATCTATGTGCTACTCATTATAGATCGTTTCTCTGTCTGAATCTAATTTGATAGATGATACTAAATTTCAAACTTCCAATGTAATTATTAAGCGACGATGCTATTAGATACAAAGATTTAGCATTTTGAAAAGTGACTCTTTGATTACAAAAGTCAAGATTTAAGTTAATGTAGATATCTAGTTTAAAGAAGGTATTAAACTATGGTATCAATCTAACTTCTTAAAGTGGCTTAAAGATTTATGTTCCTTCTTTTATAGGGCATCAAACAATAAACTTTCAAATTTTTAATTATATCAATCAGATTTTTTATTCTCATCACAGCCGATCTAACATTATTTTTGCATAAAGTATATCAAAAGCTAGATTTCAATTAAAACATATATGAGATGATTAACACTAATCTCACCGTATTATCTTCAATTCGCCCTTGATCGAACTCCTAGCTAGCATGCGTCAAACTGTAAAGACAAACATAAAACATGTAACCATACCAGATTATAACCAGTACGTACGCAGAAATATAAATGGGAGTCAAGTTTGCTGAAATTAAAGATAACAAACGTTCTCACCACACAGCCGAAACTGGTAAACCTCAGCTCAAAGAGCCAAGATATTCGAAGACCCAACGGATTACTTAGCGATTCCTTTAACCACTTCAATTCTCACTTATTGCCCAAACTTGAATTAGATGAAGAATGGTTTATGTAAATTTGCTGTGCTAGATTATAACCTATGCTTGTAAGTTGTGGCTACGTTACAAAGTCTAAAGCCTTAATTTGTTGTTGTTGTTGTTGTTGTTGTTGTTGAATATTTATTGTTGAACAAAATTACCTACTTTCTTTTAACATGAAAAAAAGAGTAAACAACCTAAAAATGACAAGTATATACTGTAAACTACATCAAATCAATTTTATACCTTACCTAAGTTAAACTCAATTATGATGATGTTTAAAAGAGACCATATAATGGTGACTAAAACAAATATTTTACCTCTAAACACGTAGATCATATCCTTAATTATCGAAATTTTCTTTTTGTTGTAATATGTTCTTCAATCAAACACGTTAGGTCGGAGTTTCTACACACTCATAAACATATAGATAGAGAAAGGGAAGAAAGATATATAACCTTTGAATTGAATCGAAGCCATGGGTCGATAAGTACATAGATGCAGTAACATGGATGGAAACGTCCAAAGACATCGCATGATCCAAAACATCAACTAAGATAAGACGGATCAATGCGATCCCTTTGGAAGCTTCCACCTGCTGCAACAAAAAAATGAAATGAAATCTGGTACGTGATGGAGTTGATGCTGGTGCCTGTGACAAATTAGGTTGTGTTGTGTTGGATTTATATATAGGATTATTAGGATAGGATGCTTAAAGAAAGAGAGGTGGGGGATGGAAGGTTTCGGTTAGAAATAATATTGTGATGTAGGGTTGTGGTTGCATGTGTGTGATTTATTATTTATTTTTATCACGCTTTCCGTGTGAATAAAGTTACTTAGATGCTTTTCTTCTACTAGTATTTTCTATCTTTTCATTCAAAGGTTATTGTGTTTACCACCACAAAGATACACTTTTATATCCTTTCCATAGATTTCAGGATGAAATAATCTCATTTGGCAAAGAGTTTGGAAATGATCATGTAATACTTCGATCAATAGGCTAGGTTACGTACACCTGAGTAAAGACTCGTTCTCCTCAATAACATAAACATGAAAAACATCTTTCGTTTACCTTAATTCAAAGTTTATTTTTATGTCCCAAAAAAAAAAAAAATGTAGTACATGAATTTTGTGAGAACCATAAAGGTTTGTAGATACTAAGTTATTAACTAGTTGAACATGTACAAAAAAGTTCCTTTAAATCTGATTATTTTTATGATCACTACAAAATAAGAATCCTTAGGGGATTCTAGAACTTTTCTTGTTTCCTAATTTTACATAAACACTTCTTTCCTTATTTTCGTCTAACGGTCGTTAGTCATTTAACGGTAAACACTAACGTCCGTTAAGTACTTGTGTCTAATAATAAATATAAAAATACATTTATTATTTTTCCTTAATACTCATTTGCAATGTGTGCAATCCCGAGGTCTCGTGTTCGATTCTAGACATTTACGTATTAATTCTATAACCATATTTCCAACACACATTATAGATCGATTCCCTGTCTGAATCTAATTTGATAAACGATACTAAGTTTCAAACTTCCAATGTAATTATTAAGCGACGATGCTATTAGATACAAAGATTTAGCATTTTGAAAAGTGACTCTTTGATTACAAAAGTCAAGATTTAAGTTAATGTAGATAAAGAAGGTATTAAACTATGGTATCAATCTAACTTCTTAAAGTGGCTTAAAGATTTATGTTCTTTCTTTTATAGGGCATCAAACAATAAACTTTCAAATTTTTAATTATCTCAATCAGATTTTTTATTCTCATCACAGCTGATCTAACATTAATTTTGCATAAAGTATATCAAAAGCTAGATTTCAATTAAAACATATATGAGAAGATTAACATTGATCTCACTGTATTATCTTCGCCCTTGATCGAACCCTAGCTAGCATGCGTCAAATTGTAAAGACAAACATAAAACATGTAACCATACCAGATTAATTACAACCGGTATGTGGAAATATAAACGAGAGTCAAGTTTGCTGAAATTAAAGATAACAAACTCTCACCACAGCCGAAAAACTCATAGACCTCAGCTCAGAGTGCCAAGATATTCGAAGACCCGACGGATTACTTAACGATTCCTTTAACAACTACATGCTTATTGCCCAAACTTGTATTAGATGAAGAATTGGCTTATGTAAATTTGGTAACTTATGATTCTGAGTTGTGGCAACGTTACAAAGTCTAAAGCTTTTGTTGTTGTTGTTGTTGTTGTTGAATATTTATTTTTGAACAAAATTACCTACTTTCTTTTAACATGAAAAAAGAGTAAACAACCTAAAAATGACAAGTATATACTATAAACTATATCAAATCACTTTTATACCTTACCTAAGTTAAACTCAATTATGATGATGTTTAAAAGAAACCATATAATGGTGACTAAAACAAATATTTTACCTCTAAACACGTAGATCATATCCTTAATTATCGAAAATTTCTTTTTGTTGTAATAAGTTTTTCGATCAAACACGTTAGGTCGGAGTTTCTACACACGCATAAACATATAGATAGAGAAACGGAAGAAAGATATATAACCTTTGAATTGAATCGAAGCCATGGGTCGATAAGTACATAGATGCAGTAACATGGATGGAAACGTCCAAAGACATCGCATGATCCAAAACATCAACTAAGATAAGACGGATCAATGCGATCCCTTTGGAAGCTTCCACCTGCTGCAACAAACAAAATGAAATCTGGTACGTGATGGAGTTGATGCTGGTGTCTGTGACAAATTAGGTTGTGTTGTGTTGGATTTATATATAGGATTATTAGGATAGGATGCTTAAAGAAAGAGAGGTGGGGGATGGAAGGTTTCGGTTAGAAATAATATTGTGATGTAGGGTTGTGGTTGCATGTGTGTGATTTATTATTTTTATCACGCTTTCCGTGTGAATAAAGTTACTTAGATGCTTTTCTTCTACTAGTATTTTCTATCTTTTCATTCAAAGGTTATTGTGTTTACCACCACAAAGATACTACACTTTTATATATATCCTTACCATAGATTTCAGGATGAAATAATCTCATTAGGCAAAGAGTTTGGAAATGATCATGTAATACTTCGATCAATTGGCTAGGTTACGTACACCTGAGTAAAGACTCGTTCTCCTCAATAACATAAACATGAAAAACATCATTCGTTTACCTTTATACAAAATTTAATTTTATGTCCAAAAAAAAAAGGTACATGAATTTTGTGAGAACCATAAAGGTTTGTAGATATTAAGTTATTAACTAGTTGAACATGTACAAAAAGTTCCTTTAAATCTGATTATTTTTATGATCACTACAAATTAAACTAGATTATATTATCACTTTAAGGATATGATCTATCTAAACAGAAGTACTTTTGCCCTTTTATTTGACATTTTAAATTTAAGATCATTCGATATTTTAAAGAAAATGGATTCTTAATCACGAAAATCTATTTAAAAACAATGGTAGTTGGTATTTTGATGGTCCTTATTTATTCTCCAAATTCATGATTTTAAAGTTTTAAAAGTATGTGATAATACTTGCACTCGAATTGACGTACTTGTTACTATATGATGAAGAATTTGATTACTCTTATCCGAATGTGACTATCCCATATAATATAACATTAACGTACATTTCGATAACTTGCAATTATTGCTTATGAAAAAAGGGGTTTTAGGTCAAAAATACTGTCACAAATTATATAGGCTAGCAAAATTTTATTTTGAAAAAATTCCAATTAAAGAAATTGTCACTAAAAATTGTGAGAAAACTAGAAATACAAATTCATCATAGAAAGAGAAGGCTATACTACATCTCGTAACGTTGTAGATTTTCTAAGCTTGATCGCAACTATATTTTCTAATAGGTTTAAATTGACGAGAAAACCCTAACTTGATGCATTTTTTTGAGATGTCGGCTAATCTTACCTAACCTTAGAGTAGGGCTGAGCAAAACCGCCCGAGTCCCGAATCCCGTCCCGATCCCGAGTCCCGAATCTTGTCCCGATCCCGAACCGATCTCAATCGGGTCGGGACTCGGTTTGGGTTTTCCGGCTTGTCGGGATTCGGGATAGTCGGGACGGGCCGAAAACCGAAAAATAACAAAGAAAACCGAGAAAACCGACCGATCCCGTCCCGTCCCGACTATCCCGATCCCGAACCGAGCTTAATCGGGTCGGGACTCGGTTTGGTTTTTCCGGCTTGTCGGGATTCGGGATATGTCGGGATCGGGTCGGGACGGGTCGGGATCGTCCCGATGCTCAGCCCTACCTTAGAGAATGCACACATGTTTCAGTATGTCAATAACCTTTAACCAGGAGCTAAGACTGAACTCATAACATTTTTCTCCAAAAGCTTTTTCTGATCGATCAACTAAAAATTTACGGTGAGAGAATGATACCATTGGAGCAATACCCTAATGGTGATCCCAACTATATTATATGTGATAAACTGCAAAATATGATTACAAATTTGAATTAATAATGTATTTTAATAAAGTTAGAAGGATTTACTATTTTAGGATTATACTTATCTTTTTATTAGTTCAGTGTATTTTAGTTTTGTTATTATTTTTTAGAATCGTGATGGGATTTGTATTTTTTGTAAATTAAATTAATAAAATGAGGCTGAGATAGTTTCTCAATTCTTGGTGTTTTATCCGTTGAAATATTACTCATTTGTGTGATAATCCGTCACTTATCCACGTCAAAAATACAAGTATTCAAATTGTCTATAAATTGAGGTTCGTCCTACATCATGTGAACACAAATTTAAAAGCATCGTGTAGCGTTTGGTTGAAGTCATTTGTTCTTTATTATATGGTTCACACTTTTTTTAATGATAATTAGTATTAGTTGTATTTATTGTTTGTGGAAATTGTTTCAATGATTATTATCGTCATCAATATATTCTTTCTTGTAGGTATACGTCTCTAACATGTTTATTATATTGTTGTATCTTGCATATAATTCATGCTAAATTGTTTATGTAACTATTTCTAACTTGATAATTTTTTATACTGGATATACATGGTATTGAGAGGGTGAGCCCATTGTTTTTTATATGAAGGTGTTGTCCATGCCTTAGGCATCATTATAGGAATTGAGTCACGGATTGAATAACGTAAGTTCCTTTTATTGTTTAATTTTGTCTTAGGTTCAAAATAAATAATATATAAGAAGTGGCCAGCTATGTTTTGTAGTTTATAATAACAACAATTAGCTAGTACAAGATAAGTGTGGATCATTTGGTGATATATATATATAGGCATTAATTGGTGACACATTAAAGTTTCTCACGTGTAGATGATGTATATGTTTTTCAGAAGAAAGAATTGTGTGGTTTATATCCAGGAGATAGTTTCTCATATTTTTCGTAAATTTCATAACCTTAAAGACTAAACTGTGAATACGGATAAATAAATAAATGTGATATATTTGTTGCCACCAAATAACACCATGTGCATGAACTCCAAGTTTAATGCTATTTTTACTGTACGGTATTCAAAAAATCTTTGTATCCAAGTTTAATGCAATTCATGTAAAGTCTTGGGCATATCATAAAATCTTTGTAACAATTAGAGAAATCCGGTTTCGATAAAAAGTTAACTTTAAGAAACGTGAATACATAAAATAAAGCGTAAGTCGCATGTTTCAGAAGTATTAGAATCATTGTTTGGAGTTAAAAAAAAATGAAAAATTAATGGTTTAATTTGAATGTACTAGCTTCTCAATATATTTTCAAGATGATGGGCGTCATGTATTCATGATATTATATGGTGTCATTCCGAGAAGCAGATATAGCTAGATCGATCATAAAACATTTGGAAATACTAGTTATAAGATATTGGTTATACATATATAAGATATTGGAAAAACAAGNGTATATAAGATAAAGCTCATTATTGATGGGATAGGAACGCTTGTGGATGATAATGGGAAACCTGTTCCGGTGGTTGAGGGGATTAAGAAGGGTAATCCTTTTTCTAAGGTAGGTAATGTGGTTGTATCTGATAGTGATGATGAGGTTCTTGAGCCAGACGATCCTATGAGTAGTTACTTGTCATCAGCTGGAGGACAAAACGAGCTTGAAGGTTATTTTTCTGATGATTACGCTGCCCAGGTTCTTGATTTACCTGGGCAATTGGAGGAATTTAACAAGATGTTTGATTTTAAGGTCCAAGGCAAATTGAGGAAGTAATATGCGATGTTGATTCGTGCATGTTTTTTCTTTCATGGTTGTTCTAGTTTTTCGTAGCTAATTGTTCATTTATGGCATGTCATAAATGTTCTAGTGGTTGTTCAAGCGTTTGTTTGAGGTTAATGTGGTACTTCAGCCACATTCCATTGTACTTTAAAAGTTTATTTGGTTAATATATTTTACCAGGGTGGAGATCCCTTTACCCAAAAAGAAGTTGGTTATTATCTGAATCAACGATGCATCATGCATGTAATTATATAATCGTACGTTTAATACATTAAGTTTTATAAAATCTTGCTTATCGGTGAAAGAAACTAAGAAAGTGATCGTCTATGAACAATATGATTTTGATCAAAACTTGACCAAAAGTATGCACATATTAACATGGCAGATAATTAAAGTTGTTTACAAAGATTCCGAAAAATAGTAGTATTTGATGTCGATCAGATCTTTGTCACTTGCTAATAATATCAAAGGTTATAGCCATGGCGAGACTGAGACTAATCATAAGTTTTAATTAAAATAGGACTTAACTAACTATACAATTCCAGTTGAGCGATTGATTGAAGTAGATCACTGTAACTATTATTCTTACTCTAAGTTTTTTAAGATTGATTCACTACATATATATTTGCAGTCTATCACGTTTGTTCGTCTTACTAATTACTCCGTAATAAACTAGTTACGTATAAACATTTACAAAGTAATTGCGATGAGTTGGAGTGATTATCTGGAATCTTTTTTAAAGGGCTGGTAGGAGTTGCAATCAAAGAGCTAATTATGGTAACAAACACAGCTAATGTTGATACCAACACTCAACAGACACAACATTCATCTGCACATGGAGTTACCACTATTGCAACCCCACAAGCTCATTTTTGGTCCTTGGTCTATAGGTCTGTTAATGGACCATCTTTGATTAATGGGATCCTACTACTAGTACTACTTAACCATTTTATTATTCATAATAATGCTGCTGTCCACTCCATTCAAGTTCTTACCCTAGACATAATTAATTCCAATCTTAGTACTTTGTGTATTGTTCAATTAAAATGGAAAATCATATTACAGTTGTACCATCACTTTAGATGCGTCAAATTTGACCTATCAACTTTTTAGTATGTTGATTTAGAGTTATACATGTTTATCATGGGGCTTGTGGTATAGTGGTAAAGGCTTAAGTAGTTAAGCAAGCCCAANTTTTTTTTTTGAACGGCGGGTTAGTTGTTAGATGTTAGTTGTTAGTTGTTGGCTCGAGTTAGTGTCGCATCCTCGGGCAGAGATACCAACCGCGAGCCTCTCCTTAGGGAATAACCCCACTCCTATTCTCGATTCGCCTGATATCATTAGAGCTTGTGGTTCCCAAGTGAGGACTTCCCGGTCGGTCACCCAAACCGGTACTACTCTCATTATAGGAATTGAGTCACGGTTTTGAGATGTCTTCTAATTTTAATTTAAGGGAGGTGATTTGCACACTTTTAGAATTGATTGACACACTCAAATTTAGAGTGTTTTAACATTTATACCCTCAGTGTGAAAATAAGTAAAAATGGTGCGAGGATATAAATGTCAAAATACTCTAAATTTGAGTATGCCAATCAATTTCAAGAGTGTGCAAATCACCTCCCTTAATTTAAACTATAAACAGTTTTTTAGGAACAATATTGTCCATTGAACAGTAACTTTTACTGAAAAACTGAAAAAATAGTTCATGTGCTTTACTTGCGATTACATAAATTGTTTTGAAAAAAAAAATGCAAAATATATCCTTGAGGTTAACAATATGATTACAAAAATAGTTCATAAGTTAAATTTAGGGACTATTTGTACAACAAAAAAAAAAAGTTGCTTTAATAGTCCCTGACAGTTACATCATTTAACGAAAATCATCTCTAAATGAAATGTTACAAAAATAACATCTAAATAATATCTGTCAGTTACTTTACGAATACCGTCACTAAGTTCAAAATTAAATAACATTATTTATTTTGTGTTTTTAAGTTTTACATAATACTTTTAACTTTGTTTATTTGTAGTTACTTGTTTTAAGTATTAACTTTTAATGTATATGTCAAACAATCTAATATTGTTAGTTTATTACCTAGAATTAATTTATTTATGTATAAAACATTGTATAAGTAAAAACTAAATCTAATTTAAACTGAATCTTAAAATCTTGTAAATTGTTTTTCACGTAATACTACTAGCGTCCCTCATCGGAGCGCGGTAAGAAAATCCTTGATAAGTAACATTTATTGAAAAGGATTGTAATTCTAAGTCTGTTTACTTGTTGATCAATATATGCTCGTTGCATAAGAGATAGAGTTGTTTTAAAGACTGAAAAATATGAAGATTGAGTAATCAATCCTAGCCACTCATTTTTAACTAAAATAAAACATCTAACTCCACCCCTTCGATCCACTCTTTTTTAATTAAAACCCATTTTCACCTTTTTTTTAAACAATATATCTCAAAAATCGTTAATAATTAGGCGAAATAAATTAAACGAATACGATACACATTTAATTATCCTTCAATAGGGACACTTTCATGACCTTCTGATTAATTTTTTTTTTTCGATATAGGAGTTTGTATGATATATCATATGCGATACTAGTTATAAGTCCCGTGCACGCTCGAGATATAGACAGAAATGAGATTTTGTCGTCATGGGGTATCGTTTGTTTTGTAGTGACGTGTGTATTTTTTAGTGATGGTAGTGTGGGGTGATTGGTTAAAGTGGACATAGAAGATTGAGAGAGAAAAAGACGAGGGTATCACAAAAATAGACGCCGGTTATTTTATTTTATTTAAATTTTTTATTTTGGTCCAAAATTGTTAGATAATAGCTCAAAAGTAAATGTGTGTTTTTATGTCGACATTTCTATATCTTTTACATGAAAACGAATATACAATTTTTTTTACTAAATTACCAAATATTTATGCATTTTTAATTTAAAATTATTTTTTAAAACTAATAACAATAATTCAGTTATTACATGTGACATATCAAACGAGTTTAGAGGTTCAAATATTATGTGCGATATATGTTTGGAAAGACTAGGATGTGTATTTTTCAATGAAAAAAATGGTGAATCTTTTAGAGTTCTATACAAATACTTATACTCATTTTATGAAAGCATGTTAAGTGTTCGAATTTACTGAGTAGTGTTATATAACATGTGATACATCAAGCGAGTTTGACTTAAAAAAAATATATATATCTTCTATTTTCTTCAAATTTTATAAATATATTGTATTGATTTGAATATTCAAAAATTATGTGTGATATATGGTGGAAAGCGAATGTGTGTATTTTTAAATGCAAAAAATGATGAATCATTTGGAGTTTTACACAAATACTTAAGCCTATTTTACGACCGCGTGTTAAGTGTTTGAACTTACAGATTAGGATTATATCAAATATGATATATCAAATGAGTTTGACTTTCCAAAAAGAAATTCTTCTATCCTCTCCAACTTCTATGAATAAACTATGCTGATGTAGAGCTTTGAAAATTATGTGTGATATATGGTTGGAAAGTTAAGGATGTGTTTTTTTCAATGCCAAAAACGATGAATCTTTTGAAGTTCTATACAAATACTTACGCACATTTTACGACAACATGTTGAGTGTTCTTCTTTACAGAATAGTGTTATATCGCATGTCATATATCAAACAAAATAGTGTACTGAAAAAACAAAAGAAAAAATTTGTATAAAGTATATAAAGTGTCTGTCTATTAAAAGATAGTTAAATGCTCATCATTATTGTGTAATTTATATACATTAACGATTTACAGTATTGACATATATAATTTAAAAAAAATAAAATAAATAAATGTTGAAGTGGTTTTAATTGAAAATATCAACTAATCGTTTTTTTTTTTCTTTTATAATAAGATGAGTGGTTTAGATTGTCACTCACTATGCATGAAAATATTAATACCTAATTGAACTTTGTTAAGTTGCATAATTATTATTTAGTACAACGACTGTTATTTCATTTTTATATTCTTCATAAAATTAAAATGGATTATTATTATTAATAATATGAGAAAGATGGTAGAGGACCATGGGTCATGTCAAAACTTGTTAGGTTCCAGGTCGAGCACACGCTTGCTTGCACGCACATAACAACGAAAGCCCACATTTATAATGTCGCTACGATATATATGTCCATATAGGTACATATGGGGCCTCAACATTTGACTTGTTTGTTGTATTTTGTCAATTTAAAGAAAATATGCTACATGAATTATGTTTCAATAGTCGCAGTTTTATCCTTATAACCTAATCACTCATGCATGTGAATGATTCGTACATGGCTACTCAGTTAGAAACCACCAAACCAAGACGTTTTTAAGGGAGTGCAAGCGATACCATTATATAGGATCATCTCTTGACGAAGGTCATAAAATGGCATGCACTTCTATTGTATATACACACAATATGAGGCTTGAGTTTAATTACATGCATTATTGATATATGTGTATTTTGTGCATGTGTTTAAGGGTCTTTTTGTGGTGATGATAATAGGCCACCGAAATCTATAAAATAGCCATGCAACAAACTATATATTTTTTAGCATATTAGGAAAAGGAAAAAAAAATAAAAAAAAATAAATAAGGACTTAAAACTCTTTATTTTGCACATGAGGTAATATAATTACAAAGAATCTAGTATATATAGGCATTGCTATAAATGAAGGAAGGACACGTATCTTAAGTGAATGGCACATCGACTGTCCTCAACCTAAAGTTTTGTCGGTTGATAATATCAATCAATTGATAACATTCAAACGTAAACAATGTAAAGGAACTTTAATTTCACCACATGACCAAATACTAGGTCTTCCATTTGAAACGCTCATTGTGGATCACTTAACGAGAAAGGTTCGACTTGATTGGTGATTACGTGTCTTATAATTAACTAGTTGTTGCGACTTGATTGATGCTTGTAAAATTGCATAACAATTGCCTAGTTACCTAATGCCACTATTTTATTTTTCTTTTTTATACATATGTCGTGCATGCATTGCCTATATATGGCCCTGATAGCGTATAAGAGTTTCAACCTAACTGAACTGGCTAAAGCCCATACACTAGAAATAGGCCCACAAAAGCCAAAACCCATCACAACTTCACAAGCCGGGCTCGAAGCCTGAAAAACTCGATCAGGTAACGGAAAGGCTGGAGCTCAATTTAGGTATGTTACAACGTACACAACACGTGCCGTTGCCTCACTTGTGCAAAGGTAATGCTGCAAACATTACGCTAGTACATAACAATCGCGCATGGAGCATTCCATACATATGGCATAACCAAAGATAACGCGTCATGTGTCATTCTAGTCTCCATTTTTTTATGTCCACCACGTGGACCATTTTCAACATACGACCATCACCCCAACTGAATTCTATCTTCTCACACCCATTACACATGTACACTAGTGGCATCTGAGTGTTACTGTTGACTTCGGTCATATCTTGGGGTCCTTACCGAAAGTGGGCAACCAAACATGCGACCATCATCCTGGTGTGGGTTAAATTCCATGATGTTCCTCTTGCTATGTTTTCTGATGATGGTCTGAGTCTTCTTGCTGCATTGATTGGTACGCCCAAAAGGTTAGATGCTTATACTAGCCAAATGTGCAAGGAATCATGGGGCCGTAGTAGTTTTGCTAGGTGCATGATTGAAGTGAAGTCGGATGAGGTGCTTAGGGATAGCCTCGCTGTTGAGATACCTTTACTTGATGGTACGGGGTCGACCATTGAGAAGATTCGGGTTGAATACGAGTGGAAACCGCCTCGGTGTGATAAGTGTAAGATTTTTGGTCATATGTTGGTTGATTATCCTAAAGTTGTTTTACCTCCTGTTCAGCCTACTAAGCATGCAAATGATGGTTTCATGACTGTCAATAACAAGAAGAAGGGTAAGCAAGGTGGTTCAACTATTCCGGGTCAAGGAGGGTCTACTAAACCTGTTGTGGGTAAGCATTTTCATTATCAACCCAAAAAGATACCTCCTGTGCTCAAGAAGATGGATGTCACTAAGAAAAAGGCTACTGATGTGGCTAGTTCAAGTGGAACGAAGATTTCTACTATACATCTAACCAGTTTAATGCTCTTAATATAGATGATACGGATGCTTTTGATATTCCTACTAATGACATCAACAAGGATGTGGATTCTGGTCGTACAATGAAAGTTAATAAGGATGAGTCGTTAAAGACTAGTAATGAATCACAAGAACCTCTTGTGAGTGACATGAAAGAGGAGGAGCAATTTGGTTCTCCTAAGATTAGTATTTCTTCTGCTCCGTCTACCTCTGCTAATAAGAGGGCTAACCCATTTTCTAAGGTGGGAGAGGTCGTGGTTTCCGATAGTGATGACGAGAAGGTTATTAACACGTTCGACGAATCAACAAATCTTTTTGGTGGTGGTCATGAGCGTGACGATGAGTATGATGACTATGATGATTATTCGAAACAAATTTATGATCTTCCAGGGAATTTGGATGCTCTTAATGCCATGTATGGCTTTAACCTCCAAGGTCGTAGGAAGTAGTTTTCATTTTCGTCAGAGTCTTTTGTTATCTTGTGTGTAGTGGTTTGTTTTCTTGTTTAGAAAATTGGAAGTATCTTGTTATGTAAGCTTTTCGCCTATGTAACAGGCTGAGATATAGGACTCACCCATATCCGTTATACTTAAATGCTTTTTGGAGTAATATATTTGCCGGGTCGTTGACCTTTTACCCAAAAAAACATACGACCATCACCCCAAATACGTACATTACATAAATATGCCCAACTTTATAAACTAGGGTACTAATGATGTGATTATAAGCTTAAATCATTTGACAAGCCAACTTTTTTCGATTTATATAATCTAAAATTTTAAATCAAATGAAAGCATTTTTTTTCCCTTCTAATTACTTGCCTAAAGTAGTTTTTAATAGAAAGCTTGTTCACTTACGGGTTTAAAGACATTTATTGGTATGTTTACTTTTTGCTTTTCAGTTTACCATTTTTCTTGAAAGGCTTAGATTATTAAATAAAAACAAGCAAGTCGTTGTAAATTACAACGACACTAAACAACATTTGTGACCACAATGACTGTATGATTGCAACGATTCTAGAAACCACAATTAATTGTGACAAACCAACGATTAATGAAGAAACATCGCCATCCATACACAAACAAAATTACATATAACCACTTGAGGGTAATCACCCGGTCGAACACATAAAAATGGGTAGAACACCGACCATGACCCTACACGACAACAAAACACGTTGAAACCTCAATCAAACAGTTCCCTTCAGTTTAATTAATATAGCATCGGTCGTCGGCAGTTTTGCTGTTATAGCTATTTTCAGTTAATTATAATACTTTTTTGGAGTTGGAACACATAAAATGGTGGTTTTAAGCTGAAAGTCGAGTATATGTTCGAAGATGTATTCAAATATGTTTAGAGAAAATTAATACAGAGTAGTATCCGAAGACTTTTTCTTGTTTACACAAATATGATGATTTACTTCTAACATGCAAAAATACATACAAGCCGCTTAGAATTCAAGCCTTGTCCTATACCACCAAAGTCTCGTTAAAAACACTGGCGAGATATAGTTATAGCCTTATAGGTGTGCATAAAATTACCGTTCAAAAAACACGAACAAGCCTCATAGAATTTTTATTTATCTGTAGTAGTCTTATTCAATGTGGAAATTTATTAATAATGAGAAAAAAAAATCTTAAAAAAGAGGGCCCAACCGGGTTCGAACCGGTGACCTCTTGATCTGCAGTCAAATGCTCTACCACTGAGCTATGGACCCAATTGGTTAACTATTTCAATACAAATGATTATGATTAGCAAACTAAATTTAACAGCAAGTTTAAGGTTTAAGACAGATCAAGGACAAACATAAGATACAAATTGAGAGATCTGCTATGAAAATGATAATAACTGAACATGTTTATCTTGTCCGTTGGTTTTCCGACGATGTATAATGCTCGTATTATACACAATTAAGTATTTAACGATTGATATATCATGTTGCAGTTTTAGGTAGTACTTCCTTAATGAGTTTTATATGCAATGGCTTTGTGTAAGTGTTCCAGTTGATTATGTTTTAGGTAGTACTTCCTTAATGGCAAAATACTTTTCTGTTGAAGCATCGGTTATGAATGCTGCCCGTGTTTGCTCATGTGTAGCAGCCTCCAAGTTTACAAGTGAACAAATCATTCAGCCGAGACTTAAGATAGAATCATGTTANATTTATTTATGAATTTAAATGAGGTTCATCAAGAAAATATTAGTACATAAGAACTTTCCTCCATTGCATAATTATTATATAGTACAACGACTAATATTACATTTTTATATTCTTCATAAAATTAAAATGGATTATTATTATTATTATTATTATTATTATTATTATTATTATTATTATTATTATTATTATTATTATTATTATTATTATTATTATTATTATTATTATTATTATTATTATTATTATTATTATTATTATTATTATTATTATTATTATTATTATCATTATTATGAGAAAGATGGTAGAGGACCATGGGTCATGTCAAAACTTGTTAGGTTCCAGGTCGAGCACACGCTTGCTTGCACGCACATAACAACGAAAGCCCACATTTATAATGTCGCTACGATATATATGTCCATATAGGTACATATGGGGCCTTAAAATTTGACTTGTTTGTTTTATTTTGTCAATTTAAAGAAAATATACTACATGAATTATGTTTCAATAGTCGCAGTTTTATCCTTATAACCTAATCACTCATGCATGTGAATGATTCGTACATGGCTACTCAGAAACCACCAAATCATGGCATCTTTAAAGAACGGCAAGCGATGTCATTGTACAGGGTCTCTTTTTGACGAGGGTCATAAAATGGGATGCATTTCTATTATACATACACATAATATAAGGCTTAAGTTTAATTGGTTCGTGCATTATTGATATATGTGTAATTTGTGCGTGTGTTTAAGGGTTTTTTTTGTAGTGATGACACGAAACCACCGAAATCCATGAAATAGCCCCGAAGCAAACTATATATTTTTTAGCATATTACACACACACGAAAAAAAAAAAAAAAAAAAAAAAAAAAAAAAAAAAAAAAAAAAAAAAAAAAAAAAAAAAAAAAAAAAATTAAAACTCTTTATTTTGCACATGAGGTAACACAATTGCAAAGAATCTAGTGTATATAGGCATTGCTATAAATGAAGGACGGACACGTATCTTAAGTGAATGGCACATCGAATGTCCTCAACCTAAAGTTTTGTCGGTTGATAATATCAATCAATATAATTGATAACATTCAAACGTAAACAATGTAAAGGAACTTTAATTTCACCACATGACCAAATACTAGGTCTTCCATTTGAAACGCTCATTGGGGATCACTTAACGAGAAAGGTTCGACTTGATTGGTGATTACGTGTCTTATAATTAACTAGTTGTTGCGACTTGATTGATGCTTGTAAAATTGCATAACAATTGCCTAGTTACCTAATGCCACTATTTCATTTTTCTTTTTTATACATATGTCGTGCATGCATTGCCTATATATGGCCCTGATAGCGTATAAGAGTTTCAACCTAACTGAACTGGCTAAAGCCCATACACTAGAAATAGGCCCACAAAAGCCAAAACCCATCACAACTTCACAGGCCGGGCTCGAAGCCTGGAAAACTCGATCAGGTAACGGAAAGGCTGGAGCTCAATTCAGGTCTGTTACAACATACATAACACATGTCATTGCCTCACTTATGCAAAGGTAATGCTGTGAACACTACGCTAGTACATAACAATCATGCATGGAGCATTCCATACATATGGCAGAACCAAGATAACACGTCACATGTCATTCTAGTCTCCATTTTTTGATGTCCACCACGTGGACCATTTTCAACATACGACCATCACCCCAACTGAATACTATCTTCTCACGCCCATTACACACATTAGTCGTATGTGAGTATTACCTCACCTCTTTGATTCCGGTAATATCTTGGGATCCTTTCTG
Source organism: Artemisia annua (assembly GCA_014162995.1). Taxonomy (NCBI): domain Eukaryota; kingdom Viridiplantae; phylum Streptophyta; class Magnoliopsida; order Asterales; family Asteraceae; genus Artemisia; species Artemisia annua. The sequence goes on along the minus strand of LBNU01037251.1, from coordinate 78,003 downwards.
AACGTGAGAAACCAAATATACGACCATCACCCCAAATACGTACATTAGGTAAACATGCCCAGCCTTATAAACTAGTGTACTAATGATGTGATTATAAGGTAAAATCATTTGACAAGCCAACTTTTTTCGATTTCTATAATAAAAATTTAAATCAAATGAAAGCACTTCTTTTTTCTAGCTAGTTACGTGGCTAAAGTAGTTTTTAAAAGAAAGGGTTTAAAGACGTTTATGGGTGTGTTTACTTTTTGCTTTTCAGATTACCATTTTTCTTGAAAGGCTTAGAATTAAATAAAAACAAGCAAGTCGTTGTAAATTACAACGACACTAAACAACATTTGTGACCACAATGACTGTATGATTGCAACGATTCTAGAAACCACAATTAATTGTGACAAACCAACGATTAATGAAGAAACATCGCCATCCATACACAAACAAAGTTACATATAACCACTTGAGGGTAATCACCCGGTCGAACACATAAAAATGGGTAGAACACCGACCATGATCCCCTAACACGACAACAAAACACGTCGAAACCTCAATCAAACAGTTCCCTTCAGTTTACCATAGCATCGGTCGTCGGCAGTTTTGCTGTTATAGCTATTTTCAGCTAATTAAAATACTTTTTTTGGTGCTGGAAACATAAATAATGGTGGTCTTAAACTGAAAGTCGAGTATATGTTCGAAGATGTATTCAAAGATGTTTAAGTCAAATTAATACAGAGTAGTATCCAAAGACTTTTTTTCTTGTTTACACAAATATGATGATTTACTTCTAACATGCAAAAATACATACAAGCCGCTTAGAACTCAAGCCTTGTCCTATAGTGGTATGTGAATATGCCCACCAAAGTCTCGTTAAAAACACTGGCGAGATAGGTAGTTATAGGTGTGCATAAAATTACCGTTCAAAAAAAACGAACAAGCCTCATAGAATTTTTATTTATCTGTAGTAGTTTTATTCAATGTGGAAATTTATTAATAATGAGAAAAAAAAATCTTAAAAAAGAGGGCCCAACCGGGTTCGAACCGGTGACCTCTTGATCTGCAGTCAAATGCTCTACCACTGAGCTATGGACCCAATTTGTTAACTATTTCAATAGAAATGATTATGATTAGCAAACCAAATTTAACAGCAAGTTCAAGGTTTAAGACAGAAGGACAAACATAAGATACAAATTGAGAGATCTGCTATGAAAATGATAATAACTGAACATGTTTGTCTTGTCCGTTGGATTTCCGACAATGTATAATGCTCGTATTATACACAATTAAGTATTTAACGATTGATATATCATGTTGCGGCCTTAATGAGTTTTATATGCAATGGCTTCGTGTAAGTGTTCCAGTTGATTACTCCGTATGTTTTAGGTAGTACTTCCTTAATGGCAAAATACTTTTCTGTTGAAGCATTGGTTATGAATGCTGCCCGTGTTTGCTCATGTGTAGCAGCCTCCAAGTTTACAAGTGAACAAATCATTCAGCCGAGACTTAAGATAGAATCATGTCACATACATTCTAGTAAACAATAACGAAATACTTGTGTTGATATTGCGATTCTTTATTAGTAGTTGCACATTTACTTGATCTTATATAAGAGATCTTGCTTATCAAGCGCAAGCATCATCGCATCCAATGATGAAACGTAAATTGTATGTATGTAATTCCTTGCTCTATGAATAGTGAATGATAGGACCAATTTGTGTATCCTAACTAGTAATTACTACAGTATCTATTACGTATTCCGTGTGGCTTGCACTACCTTCGGGCAGTCTATATGTATTCTATACTTTTGATTTTGTGTATCATGAATTTATTTGAGAAAGATCATTGGTGGAGCCAGTGCCAATGAGATTATGACACGTGGTGTCGCACGGGTAAGGACAATCAATCTTCTTAGAAACATTTCTTCCAAAATACCAGTCACCAACTGATTCTGCAATTGTCTGAATAACGGTTGAAAATGATTAAGTTGTTAAGTCAAGAATGGACATATATGCATATAAATATCAGGTAGCCATAACAAACCTCATTATGGATTTGAGGGGAGTCTGGCGCAAACCAGGTGTCTTGTGACTCACTTTGGCAGTGAGAGAAACATGAATTTATAAAGACCCCGCCTCTTGTTGAATTAAACAAGAATGACCTCAGAGCCGTAAGCATCTCTACTCTGAAACCTAAAGAAATCAATACATTGAAGTAGTAATTAGACTTGAAAGTAGATGTTATTACAAAACTACGCTATACAATATCATAAAAAAATTTATAAACCTTGCAAAATGTGTAATTGGGCAGGAAGGCATGCTTTAGGATCTAATTTGCAGCGATTCCAGTGTCCACGTAAATCAGCTGATGGTGGGACTAATATGTGGTGAAACTGAAAAAATAACAGGTAAGTATTTTAGTGATGTATGAAAGTCACAAAAGATATCAAACGATATAACTTACTTGGTATACATCATATGCCGAGTTTAAGATGAAAAACGGTGATGTGATGTATTTCAACAAGTACTGCGGAAATATGCACTGTAGAAAATTAAAAAATGTCACTAGTAATTCTCAAAACTGTCACATCGAAACAGACGTGAATAATTTGCATATTACTTGTTTGGGATCGCTGATAGAGCTTGTGCAGCTTTCATCAAGGTTCTTTTCTATTCCCTGTATATAGTTTACATAATTCATGTGTTAAGATATAATCTACTGATTCATAGGTAAATAGGACGAAACTGCCACCCAACCATGTCGGCGTACCTGTAGAGTGACAAGTTGCTGAAAGAAAGTTCTTTGGGTATGATTCTTAGTAATGTCTGGTCTGCAACCGAGAAATTAGAAAGATAACGTAATATGAAGCAAAACTCATTAAGTACTGGTAAGGAGTTTAGAACATACGAGTCCAGGAAAAAGCCAGCGTCGCCCAGACACTTCACAGCTGTTGTATTTGGCAGATAATTAGTGAAGTTGTTGCAATGCAAGTAAGACGCCAAACCTCCAGCTGAACACCCAGAAAGCAAAGCCTTGTTAGCGTGACTCAAGCCTTTTGGCAGAAGGTCTTCTATGATGGCTTGCCAAATCCGTTGTCCTCGGAAATAAAGTACTAACTTCTGTTATTCATATTACATGAAAATTTAGAATTGTTGGTATATTAGTAGAAGGATTACGTACAAGCAATTTAGTGATTACAAAGTGATATGTCATGTTAACATACCCCATCATCATGCGTAGCATCCCCAGCGAAAGATCCTCCATCGCAGTACCTAATCTTCACGCGATTCCAGTTGTAAAAATCTGCTCAGGTTGGTTACTCATTTGTAAGTTCATATTTTTCATGAGGCAAAACTTCTTATAGAATTCACAAATGTAGAATATAACTTTGTTCGAGATTTTATGGTTTCTAGACCTTCTTATTATTTAGTGTTACTTTGAGATATACAAAATAGCATTTGGGATGCATGAGTTAAAGTGATATGTCTAGATTTGTGTAGTTTTGCAAAACTATCTCGGCAAGTGCAAAAGTGTTGCAGCATGTTTGTATTGTTATAGCAATATAATCACTTTTGAGCTATAAATTTAAAGAACACTATATATCATGTATTCATATGCATCACATGTTCAAATCCTTGGGTCTTGGGCCCTAACTTGAGTCCGGCCCATTCATTGGAAAACAGATGATCTGGGCCCAGTGGTCCTAGCCACGCCTGGTCGGCTGGTCCTATACCTTTTCACTTTAGAGTTTAGACAACCAAGTTGACCTTTTGAGTCACTAAAGCATTCAATATTTAATTCAGGAAGAATGAGAAAATTGTCTTTTCTAGACTTCTCTCTTGCTAATGGCATATAATGATTTGAATGTGCCTATATTTTACCTGGAGAGAAAAAAAATTGCAGACTCAATGGACATAACATCCTGGCCTAACTAGTCCTATAACGGCCATTGTCCAGGACCAGAATTAAGTTATGTACAACCATTGAGATCAACTTGCCCTAGGCCTAGACTAGCAAGCGAGACTTGGGACAGTCCTAATACTACTCTAGTCTCTAGGGGCTAAATGGTCGTTTGTTATTGGTACCTCCATTTCATGTGGATAAATAACAATTACAATAAGATGGCAGGCAAGCGAGCAACAAGTTGCGCCGCAACCCCCTTTTGGATAGCAAACCCAATCCTACTAAAAATGAAGTTTTGTTTCTTAAGGGTCGACAAATTACTTTGCACAACCCGTTGTACCCTAGTCAAAAACTCGTTAGTGAACCGCTACTTATGAAAGTTCACGAAGGTTGTATATGCCACGCTTCCTTACTACTAGGGGTACGGTAGTGGATAAAACAAATACACGCAATTTAATAAACAAAACACCAATTAGAATCAAGCAGGATTGTTTGATGACTATTGTTACCATTCCCATGATATTCCTATAAAAAACCAAGCCACAATCATGCCAGATGGATTACAAATAGTAAGCCCGTGCTCTAGTACACAGATAACATTGTAGTAGTTGACAATTGTCATGTAGATTCTTAAATGAACAAGACCAAACTACAAAATGAATGTTTGTCATTTAGACAAATGACGTTATTACCCTTACCATATATTGTTTCTCTACATTAAGATGAGAAGGGTATAATTGACTTTTAAAAAGTGTGACACAAGCCAAAAGTGGGGAAACATGGGTGAAAGCTGGAAGAGGAGACATGAACAAGCTGTCTGTTTCAATTATTTAACACGTGAAAACGACAATTTAAAATTTGTAAGGGAGCACATGGTTACTAGATCTACAACAATGCTTTATGGACATTTGGATTTCAATCATCTTGGTCAGAAAACTCTATAACATTTTCATTATTATACAGTTAATGACTCAATTCAGTACTCGTATTATGATTGATATATGTGATATATAACTTGTTCTCGCTTAATGGAGCAACTGATAAGAAAAAAAGCATAGAGATTGTTTGCTTTCGTATATATATATATGCATGACATTGCACGTGCCCAAAAAAATGTATTGTCGACTTATATATGTACATGTACAATGACATAATCGTACTCTTTTTAAAACAACAATTTTCTTTAGCAAGTGATATATGAGTCAAAATGTCTTATATAATTCATGTACAGATTAAATGTGTATGGATAATAATTGAGAAATGATGATGCATAATTGCATATGATTATGCATATGCAAAGCTTTCCATGAACCATAGCCATAAAACTTAATAATGGTCCCTTTGCTGACTTCTACTAGCATTATTGATATCCTTAGATGAGTCGTTTTAACCAATAATTTTGACATAAAAGCAGTGTTGATGTCTCTTTAATTGGCTCGGACTTGACATTATATTAATGGTTCAAATTTTTGATCCACTAGATTTTATTTCGTTAAATTATATACTTCTGTATCTACAAGTTAGAAAAAGATCTTACAGTAAAAGGGTGAAAGCAACAGTACCAGGATTGCGAGATGCGTTGTTACTAAGGATGCCTGAGAAGGTCTCTAGCTTGTTCATAAAACGTGTAGATCCACGACGTGTTTGGGCTCGCGCTGCACATGATTCAATATCATTACACCACCCACCACCCTATCATTAACATTGTGAACGACTGTAAGTTAGTATGCTGTAGATATCAAAGACCCCACTTCGTTCAACTTGCATGATTATCATTTGAATTCATGGAAAATTGAAATAATGGCTTCATAAAGTGGCTTAAACTAGTACATGTGCCACTAAGATAAATAATAATACAACTTTGAACACAAACTATATGCATTAACTAGCCACAACATTAAGTGTTTCATAGTTGCCAAAATCTTGGGGTGTTAAATAGTTCTTTTCCTTCTTAATAACCGATATATGTACAAGTACTTATGGAAATGAATAAACAAACACCCGTTTCTAGGGCGATTCATACAAGTATAAAGAAAAAGATGCAGGTATTATATATTTCACTTTTGATAGTTTTCAATCTAAAGCTAATACACCACACAAAAAGAGAACTCTAGATATAGGTCTCGATTACACACAAATTCGAATAACTACTCAAAAATAAGTTAGCTAAGAAAAATAAAGATAAGTTTATGTTGACTTAATATGACAAAAGAACAACTTTTGAAATTGCAATATCAATACTAAAACATTGGTTTGATTCCCTACCTATACCATGCATATGGTCTTCTTTGAGTATACATTAAAATTGTTAGGTGTATCAAACAACTTAATGTTGGTTTAGCTTGCGTATCAGAATCCATAACTTATCCTATTTTGTTGTTTATCGGTTTCCAAGTTAATTAGGTAGATCATGAGTTCGTCATTGCTTCCATATGAGTAGGTTAAAAGTATGTGTGTAACCGAGCGATCATTGTCATGAACTAGTGTAGTTTCCTTTTTCTAAGTTTTGTTTTTGATAAATTATACTAAGATTTGAGCTAAGATTATATATTTCCTACATAATGTTTTGTGACAAAAACAATTATACATGGGCAATTAGAGTATTCTAATTTCACTAGTACTTTGTTTTGGCCAATAACAGTGATTTTAATCAGCGTGACAATAAATATGGGCAAGTTTGCACGAAAAAGAAAGTTCGTCATTGAAAAAAAATATAAGAACAAAACCAAGAACACACATAATACACACACTACATGCGTGGGCACCTGAACAACACAAACGGTACATATAACACATACAAACATAACTGATACGATGAATGAGTTTCACACTTTCACTTTAACAAAAAAAGAGCTAAGTTATTCATGAAATCATACACATAAGGCTACCTGCAGTGTAACCCAACTCAGGACCAAAGACATCATTGGCTCATCAGTTTTCTCCAAGGTTACAAAAATCGCTAGGCGGTAGCGTAGCGGCCGGGTACCGCCTAGCGATTAATCGGTTAGGCGGGGATTAATCGGATTGGATTTTTTATATATAAAATTAAAAAAAAAATTGAAACTATATGCTCGATTTGGCCGATCTAGCCGATTTTTTTCCGATTTGGCCAATTTATCCCTGATTTGGCCGATTTTTATCCGTAACCGAGTTGGCCGATTTATCTGATTTTTGTCCGATTTGGCCGATTTATGCCCGATTTGGCCGATTTTTATCCGATTAATTGGTATGTTCACCGATTAATTAAATAAAACACCCACACACACAAACATTTCACACGAATCGGTGTAAAGTACAACCGACTTCTCCCTTCTTGTGGTGTCCTCGTAATGGGGTGGGACGCGTCGACATGTTATACTCTCACTTTAATTGGTGTATGTAAACTATGAAGTACAACATGGTCCATGGACCAGTTTGAGTTTTCATTTTACAAGATTGCCAAAAGTTTTGTATTAAATTTATACTTTTCACAGATATCTCTCTCTCTCATAGTGGATAAAACAAATACACGCAATTTAATAAACAAAACACCAATTAGAATCAAGCAGGATTGTTTGATGACTATTGTTACCATTCCCATGATATTCCTATAAAAAACCAAGCCACAATCATGCCAGATGGATTACAAATAGTAAGCCCGTGCTCTAGTACACAGATAACATTGTAGTAGTTGACAATTGTCATGTAGATTCTTAAATGAACAAGACCAAACTACAAAATGAATGTTTGTCATTTAGACAAATGACGTTATTACCCTTACCATATATTGTTTCTCTACATTAAGATGAGAAGGGTACAATTGACTTTTAAAAAGTGTGACACAAGCCAAAAGTGGGGAAACATGGGTGAAAGCTGGAAGAGGAGACATGAACAAGCTGTCTGTTTCAATTATTTAACACGTGAAAACGACAATTTAAAATTTGTAAGGGAGCACATGGTTACTAGATCTACAACAATGCTTTATGGACATTTGGATTTCAATCATCTTGGTCAGAAAACTCTATAATATTTTCATTATTATACAGTTAATGACTCAATTTAGTACTCGTATTATGATTGATATATGTGATATATAACTTGTTCTCGCTTAATGGAGCAACTGATAAGAAAAAAAGCATAGAGATTGTTTGCTTTCGTATATATATATATGCATGACATTGCACGTGCCCAAAAAAATGTATTGTCGACTTATATATGTACATGTACAATGACATAATCGTACTCTTTTTAAAACAACAATTTTCTTTAGCAAGTGATATATGAGTCAAAATGTCTTATATAATTCATGTACAGATTAAATGTGTATGGATAATAATTGAGAAATGATGATGCATAATTGCATATGATTATGCATATGCAAAGCTTTCCATGAACCATAGCCATAAAACTTAATAATGGTCCCTTTGCTGACTTCTACTAGCATTATTGATATCCTTAGATGAGTCGTTTTAACCAATAATTTTGACATAAAAGCAGTGTTGATGTCTCTTTAATTGGCTCGGACTTGACATTATATTAATGGTTCAAATTTTTGATCCACTAGATTTTATTTCGTTAAATTATATACTTAGGTATCCACAAGTTAGAAAAGGATCTTACAGTAAAAGGGTGAAAGCAACAGTACCAGGATTGCGAGATGCGTTGTTACTAAGGATGCCTGAGAAGGTCTCTAGCTTGTTCATAAAACGTGTAGATCCACGACGTGTTTGGGCTCGCGCTGCACATGATTCAATATCATTACACCACCCACCACCCTATCATTAACATTGTGAAACGACTGTAAGTTAGTATGTTGTAGATATCAACGACCCCACTTTGTTCAACTTGCATGATTATCATTTGAATTCATGAAAAATTGAAATAATGGCTTCATAAAGTGGCTTAAAGTAGTACATGTGCCACTGAGATAAATAACAATACAACTTTGAACACAAACTCTGTGCATTAACTAGCCACAACATCAAGTGTTTCATAGTCGCAAAAATCTTGGGGTCGTAAATAGTTCTTTTCCTTAATAACCGATATATGTACAAGTGCTTATGGAAATGAATAAACAAACACCCGTTTCTAGCGCGATACATACAAATATAAAGAAAAAGATCGATGCAAGTATTATATATTTCACTTTTGATAGTTTTCAATTTAAAGCTAATACACCACACAAAAAGAGAACTCAAAATATAGTTCTCGATTACACACAAATCCGAATAACTACTCAAAAACAATTTAGCTAAGAAAAATAAAGATAAGTTTATATTAGACTTAATATGACAAAAGAACAACTTTTGAAATTGCAATATCAATACTAAAACATTGGTTTGATTCCCTACCTATACCATACATATGGTCTTCTTTAAGTATATATTAAATTTGTTAGGTGTATCAATCAATTTAATGTTGGTTTAGCTTGCGTATGAGATTTCCATAACATATCGTCTTGTAATTTTGTTTTTTAATTGGTTTCCAAGTTAATTAGGTAGATCATGAGTTCGTTATTGCTTGCAATATGAGTAGGTCAAAAATATGTGTGTAAATGAGTGATCATTGTCATGAACTAGTGTAGTTTCTTTTTTCTAAGTTTTGTTTGATAAATTATACTAAGATTTGAGCTAAGATTATATATTTCCTACAGAATGTTTTGTGATAAAAGCAATTATACACCGGCAATTACCGTATTCTAATTTCACTAGTACTTTGTTTTGGCCAATAACAGTGATTATCAGCGTGACAATAAGTATGGGCAAGTTTACATGTAAAAGAAAGTTTGTCTATGAAAAAATATAAGAACAAAACCAAGAACACACATAATACACACACTACATGCGTGGGCACCCTGAACAACACAAACGGTACATATAACACATACAAACATAACTGATACGATGAATGAGTTTCACACTTTCCACTAGAACAAAAAAGAGCTAAGTTATTCATGAAATACACATAAGGCTACTTGCAGTGTAACCCAACTCAGGACCAAAGACATGATTGGCTCATCAGTTTTCTCTCTGACCAACTTTACTGTCTTAGTGTAATAAGGAGACCGAAGACATCACCAAAATATACCTCACAAGTATTAATTAAATAAAACACCCACACTCACAAACATCTCACACGAATTGGTGGAAAATACAACCGACTTCTCCCTTCTTGTGGTGTCCTCGTAATGGGGTGGGACGCGTCGACATGTTATACTCTCACTTTAATTGGTGTATGTAAACTATGAAGTACAACATGGTCCATGGACCAGTTTGAGTTTTCATTTTACAAGATTGCCAAAAGTTTTGTATTAAATTTATACTTTTCAGTAAACCATAAATGAAAGAGTTCTCCAACAATATCCAAAAGAAAAAAACATCACTGTTCAGTTACATTCAAATTAATATATTTGAGCTTTTGAACTTGTACTTTTTGACCAGTGAGTAATAAAGTTAAAGTCAAACACTAAACTTACTTACTGTAAAGTTACCTGAGAACAAAAGTACAGTATATCCAAATAATTAACGTGAAACAAGAAATGACATAAATTACATCGAACAAAAAAAAGACAGCAATGAAAACTCATGTTCAAGTTATCATAAAAAAAGCTAGACACAAATAATTCCAGAAACATGTTATAAAAATATTTGGAATATAAAAAGTAGCATTTTAACCTATTAAAAAACAACATATAAAACAAAAAAGTAAAAGTACCTCAAATTGCAAAAGCCAATTACGTGCTCCGGCGCCGAATCCTCTATGTATATGATAAGCCGGCAAACTTCCATCCAAACAATCTAAAAAAAATACGTAACTTATCGTTACTAGCAGAAGGTATGATGTAGACAGTCATACTGCTTTTAGAAACACGGGTTATAGACAAAACTCATAAACTATCATTAAGTTTATACGGAAGGTATGATGTAGACAGTCATATTCTTACAGGGTAGGAAGACTGCTTTCAGAAACACGGGTTATAGACAAAAATCATAAACTATCATTAAGTTTCTGGGGAAGGTACGATGTAGACAGTCATTTTTCTTACAGGGTAGGAAGACTGCTTTCAGAAACACTGGTTATAGGAAAAAAGAAACATATGTACAAAAGAATGTGTTCACTTACAAGCTCCGATATCCGCAGCGCTACGAACTATAGTCATGTTGACCAGAAGCCGATCGTTGGCAGAAAAACATGTTCCGGTGCATGTCAGCAAAACAACGACGTACACCAGCAGCTTCATTGTCGCTACGAATAAACGAAGCTTTTGAAGACCTAATGCGAATGTAGGTTTATAAATATCATGAGCGTTTTTTTTAGGAGCTTTTGAAAAGGAAATGATATTTTTACAAAGGAAACAGAATAAAGAGGCTATTAATATTTACTATATAATGTGAAAAAAGGATAAGAATGAGAAGTCGAAGGTTTTGGTTTCGAATCTGAATATGGGCTGGGAAGTGATAAGAAAGGGCCCACATGAAGTTGATGGGTCATTGGTGGGTGTGGTGGGCCATGGGCCCAGGGTTTAGACTTTGTACCATTGGAGCCCAATTGGTAAGTTATTGAATGGCAAGTCAAAAAATTTAAGTCATGGTTTAGTTGTTGTAATGCTGTTAGGTTTGCCTAACAATGGCCAACTAACTCACTTTTTCTTTTGAGTTTTGAAAATTGTTGGATTTTGATGTTTTACTAATACCATTTGTTAACATAGTGAAGTTAGTTTCAAATCCATAATCTTGTTGTTATGTTTCTAGTAGTTACGTTGTATTTGTTTGAGTGTAACTGTGTAAGTGATTCTCTGATCATCAAGTGTTTGTGAGTTTAAATCGCAATTGAGACAAGCATGTGTAAAATCCAAACATAGTGGACTTGGCATTTAGATAACAGGACTTATTGATCAAAACCAAAACTATAGAGTATGTGACGATCAACATACTCATAAGTCGAACCACGTTGTTGCCAAGATTAAAAATAAGTGTTTAATCCGAAAACGAAACAGAAGTCATCAACTTGACATGTGAATCTTTGTTATTTGTTTTTTCATCATTATTGCCATATTAATTCTGCCCAAAAAAAATTGACTACTTGTTAGTTGGATCCTAGGCTTGAACAACGATCATGATAGTCGTGATCGAAACATAAGCTAGCTAAAACATTTTACCTTTTATCAAAAGCTAATACAAAGACATCAAGAAAGCCGAGTAACTTGTGAGTTAATTCATTGTAAACTAATGAGGTAGAGCAACAAATTTTTATATAAGAGCATTAGGTGTAGTAGCTTGGTATCTCTCACCAAGTCGACGTATCGCCTGCACTGTGTACCTTTCGCGAAACCACACGCCAAATGAAGAAAAAATTCGATTGTCGGCCGTTGAGGCTACCAATAACTATTTTTTCTTTTTTTTTTCTTTTTTCTTTTTTTCTTGTCTAAAAAAAACGTTTATACACTTTATTTTTATAGCAATGTATAAACCCTATTTACATAACCCATGTTCACACACAAACTAAAATATTTCACTTCCATTTTCACACAAATTAAAATATTGTAAACTATGAATCCGGATGATATTGTATACTGTTGATACAAAAGTTGGGTGTTCCTTGTTTAGGTTCTTGTTCTCGTACCAATCAGATCTTAATGCTCTTGAGACCTGCGCACTAAGAAAGTAACAGACACCGTTAGGCTTATCGAGGGATTGTTTCCCCCGATTATCCTCCGGCGTGAGAGTAAGTAATCGATTTAGGGTTGTGAAGAGTTTTANTCTTTCTCTGGGGATCACCACGTGTCTTATCCAACAGCGGAGTCCGCTGATTTAGGTTTTTATGCTTCGTCATCCTAGTTCTTAGTGTAGGGCCCCACGGATGGCGCCACTTGTTGATACAAAAGTTGGGCGTTCCTTGTTTGGTTTCCTGTTCTCGTACCAATTAGATCTTAATGCTCTTGAGACCTGCGCACTAAGAAAGTAACAGACACCGTTAGGCTTATTGAGGGATTGTTTCCCCCGATTATCCTCCGGCGTGAGAGTAAGTAATCGATTTAGGGTTGTGAAGAGTTTTAGGGTTGTAAGTCGTACCTTAGACGAGAGCTGTGATGCCCTATATATACACACGTAACCGATAAGGTTTCGTGCTCCTCACTCTTCGGTGTATCCACCGATATCGGATATTCGATATATATCTCCTTATTTAGGAGATATCCTATATCTAATCCATAAATAGTTTTGAGTTTGGGCCTCGTGAGCCCAAACTGTTATCATAATGGTCCACTCGTGATGGACTTAATGTTAGTGAGTCATGATATTCGGGTTCGTGACCCGAATATAGACTATACGTCATCACACTAATACTACAAAAAAACCCTCACAGCTCACAGAAAAGAAAAGAAAAAACGATACAGATAATGAATATGAATCCAATCACATTTGCACCTATATCACCAACATGCGGTGCAATATAAGTTTTATAAAGATGCTAGAGTGGCCCTATAACACGTTATGTGCAACTGTAGTGTGCTCTCTAATTTTATTCTAATCCAAGCTTCTTGATCGAGGTTCTTACATGACAAGTTTTCAGCATTCTTAATTTATTAGCCCACAAAAACATAGTATCAAACAACTATAATACTATCACTACTTAGAACTTTGCCAAAAGGTCCCAGCCAAACGCTCGCTAAATTGGTCCGTCTTTGTGTTCTTATCTTTTTCTTATGGTTCAATTTTTATATTAGTTTCCAAATTTTATGAAAAAAAAAAAAAAAAAAAAAAAAAAAAACATTATAAGTACATTTTAAAGCAATCCAGGTCCAGTATTTGCTTTAATGCTCTATAATAGTTGTGAAGTCTTATACACATATGATCTTGACATAAGACAAATTTAGTGAATCATTGATTATTTGTGTTTATGTATCTCATAATCTCGTCTATACAAGAGTCTTGGGGTGCGTTTGATTCAAAATAAGGAATGGAAAATGAAAAGGCAAAAGAAATACTAAAGAAAATAAAAAGGTAAGGAAAACATTCCACCAATTTATTGGGTAATGACCCATTACCCACTATGAGTCATTGCATTATACTTCACCAAACAACCTTTTTATTATCTTTCTCATTCCTTACCCCATAACCACCTACCAAGCATGCCCTTACAAAAGTTGATTTAATTTAGTAAAAATATTATATAGATTGTTAAAATTTGAAAATGGTAGTCCAACTCTCGTGTTTAACTTCATAACAATACTATAAAATTTGATTCATTTAAATAATTGAAACACATGTCTTGTCACTTGTGTACTTTCTTGCATATCTGAATAACTCGTACTTTAACTTGATATTCATGATTCACATGTATACATAGTTTTTAGGATTACATTTAACAATAGAGTGATTATATGTACACATAAGAATTTATTTTGCACACATATAATTAATGAATAAGGATAAATAATACCCATTACATTTTATGGGTAAAAGAGTTTCACCCTGGTAAAATATATTAATCATAGAAATATATGAATTACAGTGAAATGTGGCTGAAATACCACATTAACCTCAAACAACACTTGAACAACCTCTAACCACTAAACGCTTATGACATGCCATATGCACATTCATCACCATTAGTAATAATAGTCATACCAAGTGAATAGTTGATTTATATACGTTATAATCAAGCGCATACACGAAATTATAGTGTAAAAGTTAATCTAACCTAATAATTTTTGTTATAAAGACGGCTATTTAAAAAGTTAAGGAGGAGTTTGGTTTGTGGGTTTCTCAATCACGGAATGACAATGATGTGCATAACAAATGTTTGGTTGAAGTTTTGAAAAACAAAGAATGATTCAATACCGATAGACTCATTCATGTCTAAGATGATACCTTTTGTAAGTGATTCCTTGGGCCCACTTTATATTTTCTTGTTTTCTACCACAAATTTTAAATTACCCTTCTTCTTTCCTGGGCCCACTTTGTATTATTTGTTTTCCACCACAAGTTTGTTTACACAACTATATGATACGGATTATAAATTTTATGGAACCAAACATTGATATTGGTAATTATAAATTCTATCATATTCATTGTGATACCACTTTATACCAAATCCGATACCAATTGTGATTCATGACAACAAACCAAACGCCCCCTAAAGTTTATGTCTCATTTTTTATTTGCATACCACTACTAATTATAATGCATGCATATACATTATTTAAACTTAAATTGTTTACAATTTTAGTAGTGTTAGTGCAATATTATACTCTTGATTAAAATTGATAACACCATCTACAACTTAATTAATATTTTAAATATTGTTTAATTCATAAACTTTTATTATTTTTCGTTTTTAACTCATTTACTTTTTCTCGCAATTACTGCAAATTGAACCCGTAAATTTTGCATCACGGGTCAAACCATGATCACGATTTCGTAAGTATATTTATTAACTGCTATATACCGTCGCTTTGCACGGGTATTCGACTTCTCAATAACCCATGCTAGAACTTTATAATTATGACCCATATGTATACGAAGTTTTTAGTAATATTATCAATTCAATAATAATTATTGTTATTCATAAAAATGGTTAGTGAAGTCAACTTTAATAATGGTTAGTGACGTGAACTTTAATATTTTGAAGTTCATCAAAATGGTTTAATTAAAACATGATGTAATTATGTTCCTATTTGACTTCACTAAGTAAATATTAACGGGCTTTTGACCAACTGATAATCTGATATATGTGATACGTCTACCTAAGCATGTACCGTGTTTTGGTTTATGTCGTTATACGCACATCCGAAAATATGCATGAAAGTTTTTAGTCTCATTTTGAATTTTGTTGTTTTGTGGATTATCCATATATGAAAATTATTCCAACTAAAGAGTCATTTATCTTTTTATTGAAAAAGAAATCAACATGTTTATTAAATATAAGAGGATGCTACATCCACTCATAAATCCAACACAAAATATTCACACGCTGATGTGTCAGACACTGATTGGTGGGATGAGAGAGAAATATATCTCATCCCACTAATAAGTGGCTGACACCTCAGCATGTAGATGTTTTGTGTGGGATTTGTGAGTGGATGTAGTATTTTTCTAAATATAAAATGTATATTCGGTGATATGTTAATCTGTTCATTAGTCACTTCTAATAAAGTAAAGGAGAGTATGGAAGACTACTTGCACTAATTAAGGAAAATGATAAGTGGACCTAATAAGTGCACCTAATAATAGACCTAATGCATAAATGATTTGTACAATGATGCATTGTACAAGCCATTTTATGCATTAGGTCTATCTTTAGGTCCATTTATTAGGCCTATGTATCATAGCTCNATTGTGTGTATTTTGTGACAATATTACCCTTGCTTTTTTCAAATTTCGAAGGGTAAAATAGTCATTTTACATGGCAGAATAGTCACAAAATACACACAATGATCGAAATTTAAAAGTTCAGTACACACAATAAAAGAAAAAAAAGATGGCTACACACAACCATAAAAAGTGTCAAGTTAACTACATTTTTAAGTGATTTGCCCTTTTTAAAAAACCATGTTTGTTTACATATGTTATAAGAATTAGGATTAGTAATATGCTACACAAAATATTATTAAAGAAACAAATGTAAGAGTGAAAAAATTATTTGGGCCCACAAAAATGATGGCGAGTCAGAAAACCTTGATATATGGTTGGGGATTCTATATGCCCCTGCATCCTGATTTAATCCCAAAGCCAAATCATACACCCTCTAACCAAATGACACATTTTAATCCTAATCCCAAATGTAGAGTCTAAACCCTCAAAACAAACACTTCCTTAAATTACCCTTCTTCTTTCTTGGGCCCACTTTGAATTATTTGTTTTCCACCACAAGTTTGTTTACACAACTATATGATACGGATCATAAATTTTATGGAACCAAACATTGATATTGGTAATTATAAATTCTATCATATTCATTGTGATACCACTTTATACCAAATCCGATACCGATTGTGATTCATGACAACAAACCAAACGCCCCCTAAAGTCTATGTCTCATTTTTTATTTGCATACCACTACTAATTATAATGCATGCATATACATTATTTAAACTTAAATTGTTTAAAATTTCAGTAGTGTTAGTGCAATATTATACTCTTGATTAAAATTGATAACACCATCTACAACTTAATTAATATTTTAAATATTGTTTAATTCATAAACTTTTATTATTTTTCGTTTCTAACTCATTTACTTTTTCTCGCAATTACTGCAAATTGAACCCGTAAATTTTGCATCACGGGTCAAACCATGATCACGATTTCGTAAGTATATTTATTAACTGCTATATACCGTCGCTTTGCACGGGTATTCGACTTCTCAATAACCCATGCTAGAACTTTATAATTATGACCCACATGTATACGAAGTTTTTAGTAATATTATCAATTCAATAATAATTATTGTTATTCATAAAAATGGTTAGTGAAGTCAACTTTAATAATGGTTAGTGACGTGAACTTTAATATTTTGAAGTTCATCAAAATGGTTTAATTAAAACATGATGTAATTATGTTCCTATTTGACTTCACTAAGTAAATATTAACGGGCTTTTGACCAACTGATAATCTGATATATGTGATACGTCTACCTAAGCATGTACCGTGTTTTGGTTTATGTCGTTATACGCACATCCGAAAATATGCATGAAAGTTTTTAGTCTCATTTTGAATTTTGTTGTTTTGTGGATTATCCATATATGAAAATTATTCCAACTAAAGAGTCATTTATCTTTTTATTGAAAATGAAATCAACATGTTTATTAAATATAAGAGGGATGCTACATCCACTCATAAATCCAACACAAAATATTCACACGCTGATGTGTCAGACACTGATTGGTGGGATGAGAGAGAAATATATCTCATCCCACTAATAAGTGGCTGACACCTCAGCATGTAGATGTTTTGTGTGAGATTTGTGAGTGGATGTAGTATTTTTCTAAATATAAAATGTATATTCGGTGATATGTTAATCTGTTCATTAGTCACTTCTAATAAAGTAAAGGAGAGTATGGAAGACTACTTGCACTAATTAAGGAAAATGATAAGTGGACCTAATAAGTGCACCTAATAATAGACCTAATGCATAAATGATTTGTACAATGATGCATTGTACAAGCCATTTTATGCATTAGGTCTATCTTTAGGTCCATTTATTAGGCCTATGTATCATAGCTCACTAATTAAACATGTGGCAAACTTTTTTGACGTGATGTTTAAGGATCAACAAAATTAAGAGCCATAACAACTGAAAGTAAAATAATTAAAAACTATGTCCAATCAATTATTAAAACGTCGAATCCAATAATCCACGACGTTATCAGCGAATATCTTAATCTCTTAGTTGATTAACGATTATAGCGACATCTCTTGTATAATAAGAGAACATATAAAATAAAAATCAAATTTTGAAAGATTTCTCAATTTCGATTTTGTCGCGTATGATTAAACACAAAATGAAAAATCAAATTTTGAAAGATTTTTCATTTTCGATTTTGTTGCGTATGAGAAATGAGGTCATCAAATTGACCAATAAAAATTTAAATTTGAAACAATTTAATCAAACCTATGTAAATATCATACAATAAAAAATATGCATATAACATAAGCGTTGATTTTGTAAAAAAATTAAAAAAAATAAAAATAAAAAAGAGGGATGTAATTAATAAAATATTAGTTGTTAAATTTTAGATAAACGAGTAGTTCAGACCCGTGCGTTGCACACGGGCTCTATCTAATTGGTCATAGTGTAATTTGCAGTTTTTCGTTATTAGACTTTTGTAAGTATGTCCTTAGTTGATCGGTAAATTTATATTTAAACTTTTTATGACATATTCGTAGTTATTTATAAAATTTATATTTTGTATTTATTCTCAAGATTGTAATATTATATTTAAACTTTTTATGACATATTAGTAGTTATTTATAAAGTTTAGATTTTGTATTTATTCTCAAAATTGTAACATCCTTATATTTTGATATAAAACTAATATGTAATCTTCAGCACGTATTTTCGTCATTATATATCTAAGTTGTGATTGTATCACATCTTTTCTAAGCATGACACACATTTAAAATAGTTTATTGACATGTAAGCTTCGACACTTATTTTCATCATTATATATCTAAATTGTGATGGTATCACACTTTTTCTAAGCATGACACACATTTAAAATAGTTTATTGACAATAAGTTCCTAAGTTGTGATGTTACCACAACTTTTGTTGGTCAAAAAGTTCTTACGTTGTGATGTTACCACAACTTTTGTTAGGTTGGCATGAAAAATATTGGTGCCTTTATTTCTGTCAGTTTTAATTGAGGTCAAGTCAAAAACTATGTTTGCCACTAATTTTCATCATAAATAACTTGGGCTGCCTCAGGACCCGTGCGAAAATGATTGTTTAAATTGTCGGGTTGTTAGTATGATGGTGAGGCCCAAATATACAACAATAGTTTATTGACATTAAAAGAGTATATGTGAAGAAACTTTTTTCAAGATGTTACATTGAAAATAGTCTCTTCACATGTAAGTTTTTAATATGTATAAGTTACATAAATTATTTTAAATATGAAGCGATGACATTAATATTGGAGACCTTTTATATTCATCCCCGTGCGATGCACACATGTTTGAAATGCTTCAGGACCAATGCAATGCACACATATTGGATCTAATTGTTTTTTTCGTAATGTTCGGGACTAATTTTTGGTTCATGTTTGAAACTCTCATTTTTTGTGAAAGACGGACTTCGTTGTTCAAATAAATGACATTATTAAAAGCGAACTATAAAACAAATTTCTTTTTTTTAACAAAACTTTAAAAACATAAAACATTAAAGTAATTAGTATATTCAAGCCTATAAATTATAACTCGTATAATAAAAATCAGATCGAATGACCCAAGTCCGAATCTTAAACCCGCTCTAATCAATCAATAGACCCGACATTTAACTAAACACAAATTTCTTCTCCTTTATATAATTCTACGATTTAGAAGATTCTCATTGTTAAGATGATAGTGTGAAGATATTTTTATTATATACTACCCCATTTTCAATATGTAACATTGATAAAATTTACACACCTCATATCAAATATCAAAGTCACGCAATATTCCAAGACGTTTAATTAAGAAAGTGACATTAACACACCGTAAGACAAAAAAACTACATTAAGAGCAAAAATATTAAAATGCACCAACAAAGTGTAGTATTATTGACTAAACATTGAATGATCATCACATTATTTTCAATAAACTTACTTGCTAACGAATCAATAGTATTAACCCGTTTATCGCTATTACATGAACTAAAATATTGCATGTTTAATTTGTAACGTACTATTAATATGAATGCTAAGTATTCATTCCACCGGTGGCCGTGGTGTTGTTCTTGTTGTTGTTGTCTTTGTCGTTGTTGTTCATTGGCCTTTTGCATGTTTTGTTCTTGATACAATTTTTGTGACTTCTCGATCTCTTTTTTTAATGCTTCTTGACGCGCTGCAAAAAACAATTAGATATAGTTGATCGTTAGTAACTTAAATACAGTTAATCAATATATCGTATTTTCGATCAAATTGAAAATGTTCGTGGATGTTCCACTTAATTGATAAGACAACTATGTGTAGGATCTCTTAAACCATTAGAGTAGATGATGTTACTACCAAACCTCCTAAGCACCATCTTTATGTCCTACATTGTTACACACACAAAACACACGTGAAATTTACATAAAACAATATAAATCAATATGCTAAATAAGTAAGACGATATGATGCTTACTTTACAACCATAATAAGTTGTAGCCCAATGTGCACGCGGTGTGGAGGAAGTTGTGGTTTGTTGTGTGTGATTTTTGACACATTATATAGTTGATAAAATATTTGTAACTCATGGACGGGAAGGTAAAAAGACTAACTACTATTAATTGAGACGTTTGAGTTGCTTGAAATCAATGTACACATACTAACATTTAATCCAAGGACTCGATTTTGCTTGAGGCAATCTCAAATTTGCTTAATCCAATTCTTGGGACATTTATTATGACCCATTTACATTTATAAGGCTACTTAAGCTTTATATAATATAAGACTATATGAACTTAACTAAACTTATCATTTTCACGTGTTTTAATAATTTTATAAATTTAATAAATAGTCCCTAGACATTATACCTATGGGTACAATTTTTCTCCACCAAATTTCTCAAAAGTTTGACCAAAATAATTAGCTTTTGACGTTTATTGGTTACATTGCTCGATTTGCTTACGTGACAAAATCGAGCTCTCTTATTGATTCAAAAATTATTTTTTTTCAATGAGAATATTGTGGCAAAATCACACCGAAATAATGTACTGTAATACCTTTATTATATAAAAGATTAAAATATAAATATACTGTGAACTATGTCAAAACACATTAAATAAGATTTATGTCAATGTTTCGTGCGTGCACGTGTTAGACATGGCCGTCTCGTAGTTTTCGATGGCTTTAGGCAATAACAACAAAAAGGTCCTATTACACTTGTGAACTAAAGAGTAACTGTATATAAACTTGATTTATATAACTCATATATGTTTAATATTTTATGTATTTATAAGCTAAACTAGTAAAAATGTGGCTCATTTTAAGTGGAGGTCACGTCCAATAATATCATTGATTATAACCTTAAAGACACGATGGTTGGCCGGTTAGGTCTTTCGATCATTCATGTTTTGTCATATACGTATGTTTGATGCACCACCAACCAAATTAAGACAATCATCAAAAGTGAACATGATGTTTTTTAATTTTGTTGGGTTGTCAGTATCATCAAATATACTATTGGACTTAAAAAGTTTTATCCGATTGCATTATAGTGGCATAGAAAATGTAAAGATTCAGCAACAAAAGTACCCATACAAAAAGGTCCAATTAATAATACTCCGTACAATGTAATCCATAGCTTTAGATATACAATATTCTATGCATTCCCACTCAAAATCATGCTCTATCACACGTATTTGCTTGTTTGTGTTAAAATTTTTCTATCATGCAAGTCTATCTCACCTCTCACCAATATATATGTCGCTAGGTCACACTTATTACATCAATAAATGTAAAGATAATGTAAATAATTAGGAAGTTGATATTTACACGGATTCATTTTATTTGCACACGGATGTATATGTAAAGACATATATGCCCTTGCTAGTTACTGTACAACCCATATCCCTTTCTCATTTTCTACCAGCTGGCGACCACATTCGGACCACATTTCTCTTCCGATGCCCACCAACACTATACATATCGTTTGCTGTAAGTTCACCGTGTCTTTATAGGTAACGTCTCAATTAATCACAAAACATTTCTCGCATTTCAACTTTGTTTCGGCAGCGTCGAGTATATACCAACGTTTTTGGAGAACGATGTAAAAACATGTGAAGAATATCTACTGGAACGGATTGTACTTCGACGGGTTAGGTTGGACCGAATGATGATTCTTTATTTGATAAGAGACTAATAAGAATACGAATAGATGATGGATTAGTTGATCGTACAAAATCAAATGCGGTTTTAAAGTTGTCGGACCATACTTTTCGGATTGTGTTGCCTTAATCGATTGATAGTATTTGACTCTATTTATACTATCTATAAAACAAAAATGGTCAAAGTAAAAAGTCAAGAAAGTGAAATGTTGATGATGACGTGTAATACGAATAGCAGGCCTATTGGGCCTGGACTACATTATACATGGGCCTGGACCATTTCATACAAACTAGGTCTGGACCGCACTGCGCACAACTAGGCTCCGGCCCTACAAAGTAAACTGGGCTCCGGCCCACAAAACCAACAGACCCGGACGTAACTTAAGCCCAAGCCACAAGCAAGGCACAATCCGGGTACACAAGGACGTATACGGACAATTTGAGCGGCGCCCCCGAAGCACGCTCACGGACCGGTCTCCGGTTCGGAAAACGATCCACGCCCACAAACATAGATTAAGCTGCGGACCCTTACCTGACAAGGGCCCCATCTCGGCCACTACAACGATATGAGAAATATTAGGAAACCCTAGCATTTCCACCACCTATAAAAGAAACCTCGACACACACTTTCGAGGTATGATTTTCTCACTCATCCCAATACATTCGTATTTTTCTAACAACATGAGTACTTACTCTCACGCCGAAGCTTGATCGTGGGGTCCGTCCCTACGGTAAGGCTAACGGTTTACTTTCATTTGTGCAGGGATCAAACACTCGGATTAGTGCAAAATTTACTATTCAATGTGTCTGCCTAGGGTACCCAAAGCATCATTACACTGGTACAAAAAGTTGTATTGGTCACGCCAAAAATGTGTGACGATATGCATATAGTCACACACATTTTTTCGTTGTGTGTCACCAAAGGTCCCGCCACCGTAGGTGGCATGTGGTCACATTGTTGAGTTCGTGGCCTTTTTCATCAAAAAAGAGTGACCAAAACCCCGAATATGTGTGACAAATTAGGCACAAGTTTTGTTGGTTTAGTTATTATCAGTGACTGTAAACACTTTATAGTCACACGAATGTTTTTCTAGAGTAACTATTGTTCGTCCTTTGGCCACATAAATATATAATATATGTGACATTTGAGATGATTATTCACGTAAATGTGTATTATGTGTGACTATTTCCCGTCCTGTGGCCACATGAATATAATAAATGTGACGTTTGTGATGATTTAGTCACACAAAAGGGATTGTTTTTTTTAGTTAGTCACATACAATTTTTTTTTAAAATGTGGCCAAAAGTGTGAATAAGTGTGACCATATGCTGTTTAAAGTGAAGAAATGTGTATTTTGTGTGACTATTGTTCATCCAATGGCCACTTGAATTTTATGTTTGTGTGGCCTTTTGTAATATTTAGTCACACAAAGTATCTTTGTTTTGGGTATTTAGTCACATACAATTAAGCAACAAGTGGCCAAAAGTGTTAATAAGTGTGACCATATGCTGTTTAAAATGAAGAAATGTGTATTTTGTGTGACTATTGATCATCCAATGGCCACATGAATTTTATGTTTGTGTGGCCTTTTGTAATAATTAGTCACACAACGAATTAAGCAAACAGTGACCAAAAGTGTTAATAAGTGTAACTATATGCATCTTTTAGTCACATTTAAAAAATCAATATATATCAAAACAATTCAAATATATATCAAAACAAATTCAAATACAATAAAATTGGAATGTATATAACTGAACCAAATATAAAATTGGACACCCTTTCATACACCAAGGAGTCCTAGTCGGCTTACAATAGTTTCCTAAGTATCTATAATCTTTTCTATAAGCAACTAGCAACTTCGAGCGGTCTTAATCTCTGAGCAGTACCAACTTTCACTAGCAATAGTAACTGTTGTACTAGCAGTAGTAAATACTTGGCACATTTTCTTTGAAGTTCATGAGCAGCACTAAATCCATCTAAGCAATATTAACACAAACATGAGCAGCAGTAATTCAAACAACATCATGAAGACTTTTAATCCAAAACAATGAACATAATAATAAAATTTGCAGTTAAACTTACAAGTTTTTCTCCCATTGATCTAATCTCATCATCTGGATATAAAAGCCTTGAAAATGTAGGCTGCTGCATATCAACAATAACCACATCAGGATGAGAGCAGAACTAGAACATGTCAAAGCTCACAACATAACAGAACTAGAGGAGCATACTGGAATAAAGTTCTTGATTAGATGCTAGAAAACCTTCCTCTCTAAAAAGTATGTGGTTATATGTATTGTTGACGGGTGCATCTATTTCTTGACATTTGACATAGAGACACTATTGCCTTGTCTTTTGTCAGGTGCATCTAGTTTGTTAGGCGCCACTAGTTCAACTATCTGTTGTTTTGGTGGTTTTGAGTCGCTTGATTCGCCACTGATTCAACTATCAAGCGCCACTGGTTCAACTATCTGCTTTGGTGGTTTTGAGTCGCTTGATTCACCACTGATTCAACTATCTGCTTTAGTGGTTTTGAGTCGCTTGATGCGCCACTGATTCAACTATCTACACAAACATGATAGGAATAAAACGCATGTCAGATCTTGTAACTTTGTCCCAACCACCCAATTAAAAATAAGGTATAAATTAAACTCTAGGAATAGTTTACAAAGGTATAAGTAACTTTGTCCCAACCACCCAATTAAAAATGGAAAAAATAAGCTGAAAAAATCAAATAGACCAACGTGACTACTTGATTAGAAACAACTATATTTTTTGATAATCAGATCTTGGTCTTTTTCCGATTTTAGGCTTTCTTACAATCGATTCTGTATCTTTTATTTGTAACTTTTATTCAACCTTCCAAAGCTATATACATTTCAGATTATTTTTTTCAAACTAGAAAAAAGTAACGATTCCAAGGTAGCATTTGCTTTTGGCCAGTTTGGTTATGGTCAACCTAGTTTTTAAATCAGTCCCCGCATAATGGGTGCTTTAAAACATCTAAAAGATGAATTCAAGGATAAAAAACCATTTCAGATGTGAATGCACTTTTCAAAATAATAAAAGATAATACCATATAAAAATGGCGGGCTGGGTAACATGTCATGAAAGATATTTCGAGTTGTTTTGCAACCTGATGATGTATTAATAAATTAAGGACTAAGATTGGCACCAGATAAAGATGCCTGAATGCATCAGAAGTGTGTACTCAGGTATTCACAAAAAATCTTGTCATTATAAGATAGCAAGGCGGTATATGAACCTTGAGATTGTTTCAAAGCTTCATTGACAGCCTCATCAACCCGATTTAAATATCTGCACACATTACATATATGCTTTAGTGAAATCAAAATCAAGGAGCTTGAACCATGTAGCTCAATAACCATGTAAAAGCAAAGTACCAATCAAGAACAAGGCGAGCTGACTGAGGTTGAAGTGTTCCTCGCCATTAATTAGGATCAACCAAACCGGCGGTATTCTTCAGCCAGTCAATTCTCGAAACATTAGCCACCACGATTGGAATACCATATCCTTCTAAATTCAATGCTAATTTCTCATAGTGAGCTGAATACCGCCACCGCCGTATATTATCAATCGCAACCATCACCGCCATTGTAATTGAGACCCCAAAATCCAGGAATCGAAACATTTATGCTACCGAGCGGTGGCGTTGGTAAGGAGAGTGTTGAGGAGATAGAAGAAGACCAGATCTAGTTTTTATGGATATATATTTGGGATGGAGTATTGAAAAACATGGGCGGGTCATTGAAATATTTGGGTGGAGGGGCAGTTTAAATTTGGGGAAAATTTTAGGCGGGCTGTGAAAAGTTAAAATTTGGGATGGAGTATTATATTTCAAGCCTATCAAATGAAGTTAAATGTATAATGAACGATATAGCATATGTTTATATATATATATATATATATATATATATATATATATATATATATATATATATATATATATATATATATATATTTTGTATGTAAGCGTACTAAGTGTAAATAGTTATTTATGAATGTATCGAGATTTTCGAGCCGAAGGTGAACCGAATTCGATTATTAGGTTATATTTCAATTTTAATTTGTGTAAGAAAACACAACTTTACAAATAAATCGAGCTTTTCGAGTCAAGCTCAAGCCGAGTTCAAACTTTCTCGATCCCGGATAACATGATCGGGAGGTCCCTGCATACTTGCTTCTTAGTGTCTGTGACAAACGGTATACACCTACCAAGCCGGTGTAACCCATGCATGACCGCCTTTAATAATTTCAAATACAATTCATATACTGTAACATTCACACTATAACTATACACCTACCAAGCTGGTTCAACCCATGCATGACCGGTGATAATGGCTAATTCACATGGGTCATGGGCCATATGCATTAGGTTATCACTGGTCACATTCAATAATGGGTATTTGACATCATATGGGTCATATGCATTGGGTTATAGTCGCTTAGAGTGTCATGTTACGACACATCCATGATTGTTGATAATGGGTCATGTGCATTGGGTTGTAGTGGCGTATAGTGTCATGTTATCGACCAATACATGATTGGTGATTGACAATGGGTAATTAACATGGGTCATGGGTCATGTGCATTGGATTTTGTAAGGGAGGTGATTTGCACACTCCACTAAATGATTGGGACACTCAATTTTATTGTGTTTGGACATTTATACCCTCACAACTACACTTACACTTTCTTCCATATAAAGGTATAAATGTCCAAATACAATTAATTGGAGTGTCCCAATCATTTAGTGGAGTGTGCAAATCATCTCCCATTTTGTAAACTAAAACAAATACTATACAACTTTTTATACGTTTTGTATTTTTTTTACGTTTTCATCCGTTTGTAACGTTTTTCATCCCTTTTTGACCATTTTCAATCGGTTTTGATCGATTTCGCTAGTTTTCGACCGACGTTGACAATTTTCGACAGATTTCGACAGATTTAGACCGTTTACTACGACCGATTGTGACCGTGTTCGACCGATTTCATCCATTTTGAACGTTTTCGGCAATTTTCGCTCGTTTTCATATGTTCTAAGCTTTTCTGAACGTTTTCCCTTGTATTAAAACGTTATTAAACGTTTATTACGTTTTCATACATCTTTGTATTATTTTTCCATTTCCATACGTCCTTCTCCTTTTTATTCGGGTTATTTGAATGAATTGTAATTCAAAGAATTAAAATGTGTTGTAATTGTAATCTGTTGGAATTGTAATTGATGAAATGTGTCATTGTGTTTGGTTGACTCGCAACGTAATATAATTCAATAATAATAAAATAATAATAATAATAATAATAATAATAATAATAATAATAATAATAATAATAATAATAATAATAATAATAATAATAATAATAATAATATGTTTATGCTCAGTATAGCATTTTTGTAGTTTCTATTGTAGGAAACTTGGTTTTTACTGAAACATAGATTGGCGGAAGCAAGAACAAAGATAAAGGTGCATATTTAGTTTTCTAGTAGTGTAAAAGTTCAATATTTGATACTAATAACTTGCCATTCTTTATTTAAGTTGGACTGCGGATGTGACATCTGAATTAAAGAGAGAATGTGAGGACCAAAAAAGAATACTCTCTGAGTTAGAAGATCAATTATGTGTAGCTGAAACTTAGATTGTTGATGGTGAAATT